>JBBPJY010000650.1:0-12909 GCA_038088975.1 Xerocomus cyaneibrunnescens
ATTCCAATGTTTGACATTAATCCAAGGTATGAAGTGTCTTGCTGTTATATGTGGGCATATCACTTAGCTCTGGTGAGATAAAATATAGTGCTGACTCCTGGCTACAAATCCATTCTTGGTTGATGTGATTTGGCTTGGGGATTGTAGAGATATGCATATTTTAAAATAAAGACTCCATTGAAACAGTTTTATTACTTTTTGTATAATCATTAAAAACTTAGTCAAATGAAGATATATTTGGCATTGTTGTGTTATACAAACAAAGATATACACATCAATAGTATGTGTAAGTTCACACCTTGTTTCTATACTTTCACCATCATCCAATCCCTCTCTGCTGATTAAAAGGCCAATATTATTGCTAGGCTTAATGCTGGCCACTCAGCTCATATCATTGCCTCTGATCTTGGTGTTTGGCTTGGTACTATATCTAGGCTTCACTTCAAAGACTGCCCAGGCCTTCAAAAGTCTACTGGTGGCCATCCATTCAAACTTTCTCCTACCAATACTCATGATACCATACATCCTATCTCATCTCATCAAGCAGAGAATGCTGTTTAAATTACAAAAGCACTCTCCAATATCAATAGCATATCCCTTCATTCCAACACCATTTGCAACCAGCTGAAAAAGAGTGGTATGAAAGCTGTTTCCAAGCTAAAATACCTTCTTCTTTCATTCAAGCATCACAAGGCCTGCTTAGACTTTGTATATGCTCATAGAGATTGGACCATAGATCATTGAAAGAGGACTATTTGGTCAGATGAAACCAAAATCAATTGCTTAGGGTCAGATGAAAGGAAGTGAGTGTGGAAAAGGCCAGGTGAGGAGCTTAGTGATAGGCTAATAGAGGAAATCCTTAAGCATGTTGGATGTTTCATCATGTTTTGAGGGTGCATGACTTGGAATGGCATTAGCTATGCTGCCAAGATAGATGATAGAATGGATGGAGATCTCTACCTTCAAATTTTGAAAAATGAACTGCTGCAAACCACACAGTTCTATCGTTTTAATCCTCCTTATATCATTTTCCAGCATAACAATAACCCTAAGCACACCTGCAACAAGGTCAAGAAGATCAGGATTTTAGGACTATGATATGGCCTGCACAGTCCCCTGTCCTCAATCCCATTGAACACCTGTGGTGTTACCCCAAGAGAAGACTAGCAAAATATAAAACCTTTCCAAGGGATATAAAAGAGTTATAGGAAAGAATTCAAGTGGAGTGGGAGAAGATACAAGTTAAAAAGTGTCAGAAATTTATTGAAAGCATCTCCAGGAGGATTCAGGCAGTGCTTAAGGCCAAAGGAGTATATACTAAATACTAATAATGGTTTATCAAAAGTAACAAAACTATTTCAATGGAGTCTTCATTTTAAATGAACATATCTCTACAATCTCCAAGCTAAATTACATGCACCAAGGACCAATTTATAGCCAAGAGTTAGTACTATATTTTATCTCACCAAAGCAAAGTGAAATTTCCACATATAGTGGCAAGGCACTTCATACTCTGGATTAATGTCAAATATTGGAATAGTTTTGGGCATCACCATAAAAGTAACATAATACATTACTTACCTAGGGTATATAATCATCTTACAGCATTCCAGGGTCCAATATGTGTAATGGCAATTCAAAGTCAAAAAACTATCCCAATGAGTTGTTATTTTAATATGGCTGTTATTTCATCAAAACATAACCAAATGCTTTGATTCTTGGACTAATAGAAAGTCAGGAGCAGGCACCAAATTCATACACTGAGAATCTAGAATAGTAATTAGGTTTTATTGCCAGACATTGCATTTAATGTAAATCATGCAAACATTGAAATAGTTTTTTTACCCACTGTACTTCTTTCTGACTTTAGGCACTTAGTCATCTAATCCCCTCCACATATAAGCTTTGTAGATCTCTGCCATGTAGTTCTTTAGTTTGAATATCAATATAACTTGATGTTCTCCCCATTGAACCTTAAACCTCTAAAGTCACTATGAACTACTCTAACCATTTTTCAACCTCTAATCCTCTGTTTATAAATTTAGGGCACCAAATTCCTTGCAAGGGCACATCATATAAGGTAAAGCCAAGCACCATCCAACCCAACACAACTCTGGTTCATCAAAGTTCCCTCAGAATTCATTTAACTTGGTTTTTAACACTAGTCTGATATAACTATTATCTTATGCAAGCATAAAGGTATAGGTAACCAATAAATTTCAACACTATTTGCCATGGCAATAGGCAGGGAGAAGGGTCCAGTTGGAGACTTGTCTGTATTTGAAATTAGCTGATAAGCTAGTTTAGACATGTTACATGGTTGATTTTTTGCTTAGCTTAAGTTGTAACTTTGAAAGCAACTATGGAATGCATGCTTAAGGAAGGTGAAGTCATGGAAATCATGGATGGTGTTGCATCTCCCAGACCAATGGTAGGAGCTGAAGAACACTGAGCAAGCTAGAATGCTTTCTGAAGGAGGAAATGATACAGTTGTACATGTATAGCAACATACAGTGGGTCAAAAAACTGTCCCAATATTTGCATGTTTTGCACTAAATGCAATGTCTGTCAATGACACCTAATTATTATTCTAAACTCTAAGTGCATGAAATGACGTGCGTGCTCCTGGCTTTCCATCGGTCCAAGAATCAAAGTATTTGGTTATGTTTAGATGAAATGGCAGCCATATTAAAATGACAACTCATTGGGACAGTTTTTTGACTCTATAGCATATAGTATTTAGTACTTGGTATGACCTCCCTTGGCCTTGATAACTGCTTCAATCCTTCTAGGCATGCTTTCTATCCATTTCTGACACTCATCCACAGAAGTCCTTTCCCATTTTACCACAACCCTATTCCATAATTCATAAATCCCTATTATTATCCTATTATAACCTAAAAGATGTCTTTTTAAGCAACTCCAAGTGTGTTCAATGGAATTGAGGTGTGGAGACTGAGCAGGCCAATCCAGAAGCTTGATATATTGCTCCTCAAACCAGATTTGAGCTCTTCTAAAGGTATGCTCTGGATCATCATCCTGCTCAAAAATGATTTCAATTGCAAGAATTTCAGAATTCTCCATGTTTTGCAATAATCCTTCCTCCAGAATTGCCACATACTATTCAGCATCCATCCTTCCCTCAACCTCATCCAAACTCCCACACCATTCAGCCCCATACCATGAGTAATCCTTTTTCAAACCTGATAGTATCTTTGATTTTTGGAAGTTATTCCCTTTTCTTTGTTTTTTCACACATATTCTTGCTCATTTGACCCAATCCCATTTATTTTAGTCTCAGCTAACCAAATCATCCTCTTCCAGTCCTTCATAGTCTAATGTTGGTACTTCAGAGCAAAGGCCAACCTTCCTCTTCTATGGTTGATAGAGAGAAGAGGTTTTTTTTCTTTACCACAGCCTTTAGAGAGGCTTCTTTAAGGGTATTCCTAACTGTTTGTGGAAGGACAGGAGTGCTGACAATAGAATTGATGAAGTGAGTGGCCTGAACTGCATTATTGGCCTTTCCAGTGAAAATTTGCTGAACAATGACATGCTTGTTGGTGGAAAAAAGTTTTGAAGAATAACCACCATGATGGTTTTTCTTCTCTGATTGGATTTCCTAAAGAACCCTTGCCACGGTTGACTTTCCTAGGCCAGTTTGGAATACAATTTTCCTGTAGAAAAGATTTAGGGAAGCAAGAAAGATGATATTGTCTCTTTGAGCAGCAAAATGGTATTTTATGATGAATTGATTTGTAATGGCAGAGTTTATATATGCTGTAGACTGGTCAATGATATAAGAATGACATAATATATTACTTATATAAGGTATGTAATCATCTTACAGCACTCCAGAGTTCAATATATGTGATGAGAATTCAAAGTCAAAAAACTGTCCCAATGAGTTGTCATTTTAATATGGCTGCCATTTCATCAAAGCATGACCAAGTGCTTTGATTCTTGGACCGATGGAAAGCCAGGAGTAAGCACTCCATTTCATACACTTAGAGTTTAGAATCATAATTAGGTGTCATTGACAGACATTGCATTTAGTGCAAAATATGCAAACATTGGGACAGTGTTTTGACCCACTGTAGCATGGTGTCATGACCTTAAGAGCCAATTGTTAAGACTGAGTTGGATAAACTCCAATAAACTGGAGTTGTGGTGGATCAGACAGGACTTTGGCTTCACCATATGTAATGTGCCCTTGTAAAGAATTTGATGTCCTGAATTTAGAAATAGAGGGTCAATGGTTGGAGGGGATCAGAGGTAGTTGCACAATGACTTAGAGAGTGGAGGTCAAATGAGGAGAATGTTAAGTCTAGTTGATATTTAAACTGAGTAGTACAATGAAAAACTATGGTGTTTATATACAGAGGAGAATTGGATGGCTAAGTCTGGAGTCAGAAATGAAGTAAGTACTAGAGGAGTTAGCAGATGAGTAATATGGAATATCAAAAGATGAGTACAGTGAGCAACAAAACCATTGCAATGTTTGTAACTTTTTGATTTTTTAGTCAATAACTGGAGAACCATTGATGATAGACTCCTAGACCCAGAGAACATTAGAAAGCCCTAATCAAGGGCTTTCTAAAAATATATACATTGCTTAGGAAATTCCTACCCTATAAGGAAATATGGCACAATCAATGAGGGCTACTCATTGCAATGGTTTTGTTGCTGACCTTATGGAGTATGTAAATCATACATTGTGGTCATTGCTTATGTAATAATTTGGTCATATCATGTATATTAATACTAAAATAGTATAAACAAACCAAAACATCATCACTTTACCCATGATCATTACCATGAAATTTATCTTAACTGAGCAAACCACTTATATTATCTTTTTTCTGAAATTGGAACAATTTCCTCACCAGATCTCTCATGCTACTGGTTTAAACCACTCTACCATTGGTATACTTCACTTCAAACACCTTTCCAACACATCCTTTGCCTTTTTGCTGATGTGCTTGCACTCATTACCCTGCTGAAGGGTAATGTCCCCTAGATATTTGCTATAATACTCCAGGGTTTGAAGGAGTTAATCCTCCAAAATCTGCACATAAATATTGGCATTCATCTTATCATCAATCTTTCATGCCATTCCAGCTTTTTTTCATGTAGTGCAGCCCTACATTATCAAGAATCCTCCTCTCAACTTCATAGTTCATTCTATAAGCCTATTACTTATGCCCTTTCCTGCCTTTTTTCACACCCACTTCCTATCATTTGACCCAATGTAATTGATTTTGGTCTCATTTGATCTTATGACATGGTTTTAATCCTTCATAGTCCAATGTTGATGGCTCAATGCAAAGTCCAATTTTGCTTGCTTAAACCACTCAAGAAGAAAACAATGTTTTGTCTTCACCACAACTTTCATGCCAGCCTTTTTGAGATGGTATTGAATTGTATAGGCAAGAATTGGTTTGTTCTTGATATTCTGAACAGTTTTGGCCACCCAAGTGGCATTTTCAGCCATTCTAGTTCCAATAAAATAAACAACATAACATATGTTAGTGGGTGTTATAAGGAATGAACATCCACCAAATGCCTTGTGTGTGTTGGAAATGTGTTTGAAGTGAAGTATACCAATGGTAGAGTTGTTTAAACCAGTAGCATCAGAGATCTGGTGAGGAAATTATTCCAATTTCAGAAAAAAAGATAATATAAGTGGTTTGCTCAGTTAAGATAAATTTCATGGTGACAATCATGGGTAAAGTGATGATGTTTTGGTTTGTTTATACTATTTTAGTATTAATATACATGATATGACCAAATTATTACATAAGCAATGACCACAATGTATGATTTACATACTTCATGAGGTTAGCAACAAAACCATTGCAATGAGTAGCCCTCATTGATTGTGCCATATTTCCTTATAGGGTAGGAATTTCCTAAGCAATGTATATATATTTTAGAAAGTCCTTGATTAGGGCTTTCTAATGTTCTCTGGGTCTAGGAGTCTATCATCAATGGTTCTCCAGTTATTGACTGAACAATCAAAAAGTTACAAATATTGCAATAGTTTTGTTGCTCACTGTAATCTTAAAGTAATGGAAGATAGGTGATACTGGAGTATTTCCTTGGAGCTGTGCTCCTAGGCAATCAAAGGTGTCAGAGTCTGAGTAATCAGGAATGAAGTATAAGGGTAAGCAATAGAGTTCAGGGGTGAAAAGCAGAGTCAAAATCATTGTCATATCCCAGACTCATAAGTCCATCTCCAGTCCTTCAAAACCAACTCTGCTACAATTTCCAGTCTGATTTCCTGTTTCTCTTTTAGATATCCTACTTGAACTCTAACCTTTAGTAAACTATTATGATGCTCTTCTTGTTCTAACTCTGTTACTTATCTTCTTACATGCCATTCTCTGCTTACTCAGAACTCCATTACCAATCAGCACAGCTTCAAGGTTCCACTGTGGTATTACTCAGCTTCTGACATTCCTGTACATTGTTTCTTTCCAGCTCTGAACTTAGTCATCTGATTTTCCTTCATATATAAACTCCATAGATCCCACTCTGTATTCCCTCAGTTTAAATATTAACACAACTAGACTTGATGTTCTCTCCATTTGACCTCCACTCTCTAAAGTTGTTGCACAACTACTCTGACCATTCTTCAATCTCTGATCATTTATTCATAAATTCAGGATAACTGAATTCCTTGCAAGTGCACACCACATAAGGTGAAGCCAAGTCCCATCTGACCTCCTCACAACTCTGATTTATTGAAGCTCTTTGGAGTTTGTCCAACCATAGTTTAACAATCATTTACTAAAGTAATAGTCTGAGTAATGTATCTTCAGAGAGACAGGAAAACAAACTGGAGATAGTAGCAGAGTTGTTCTGAAATGACTAGAAATGGGCTTGTGAGTCTGAGATATGACACCTATTTATCAACATACTATTCAGTTGCTGTTCAGTAACTAGCAATGTTTGTTTTTATTTGTTACTTGTGAAAAGTCCAGCATCATCTTCTGGAATTGGTTCAGATATTGAGCCGGTCAATCTCACCTTGAGCACATCTATAAATACATCAGCAATTTAACAATTTCCTTTTTGGTCTTATGATACTTTTTCAAAGTTGTGCTTAGGAAATTAACTGCTATACTTTATTAGAATTTTAGACTAATGTCCAATCTCATTATAGTTATGCATACATACCTGCTTGCATTGAGACTTCTCTTGTGTTGAATCTATTTTTTTTCCTTTTTCCTTATTATAATTCCTTGCATTTATGCCCAGGTAGCTACAGACTTCTTTGCCTTCTGCTGCAGCATCTTTCCCCATATCTAGTTATCTCATCAGACTCTCCTCTCCTCTTATACACCTCTTTTTTGACAGTGACATGTTTCCTACTTAGTCATACTTAGAATATTCTGGCATCTTCTTCCCTTAGTTATCCACAGCCTTTCTCTAGTATATAATCTTGCTCTTGTTCTGTATATACTTCAAGCTAGTTCTATACAATAACAAACATTAGTTTTAGCCTTTAGTTGATTTGGGTGATCTGGCTGCATTTCTGATTCAAGACTTACAATTGCCATGTCTTATTTCATCAACATAGTTCATATTCCAGCTACTGCTGACACTCTAGCATAACAAATTCTATCCATTTTACTATAGAATATTGATGTACATATTTTTGCACATATACAAGGCCCTGTTCACATAGCAGGATTATATCTTTGATTAGGTAATGACTATGCTTAGATGGTGACTATCAGTTGTGCTGCCATCATTGGAGTTACATGTGCCTGGTGGCTGTGTAGTGCAACTGGCAGCTATCATCTGGCTGATAGTACTCAAATAGACTTGAAATATAGGTAAATAAAAAACTTGAATAAAAATATTAATCCATGTCAGGCAATGAAAAACCTGTCGAGAGCAAAGCACTTTTGGCTGATATGACAAGAAGGTGGGGAAGATATTGTCCTAGTGGAAACTCACTAGGCAGAGAGTGTTACTTGTGAAGAGAGGTAGTTGCTTTGTAGAGTTGTTGTGGATGAACAAGTGTAAGCAACTAGTGCATAGTTGTGAACAAGTAGTCAGATGTAAGTTGTTCTATATTATGGGTCATAAGAACCCAGTGTTTATACCTACAGGACTGTTTGTACCTGTATGGTCTTCTACTCCTAAGTAGGAAATAGGCCTGGTAGACCTGTATGATGTACTACTAAATATAGTAAGTATGAGTGTCTGGAGAATATCATGGAATGTAGAAGAAGGTTCCATGAGTAAGCACTATCATAGATAAGTGATAACAAAAGTATTCACAAATAGCAAATGAGACTCTTATCTATGATGTCATGGTCTGGAACATGACATCATCTATCTTGTAATGTGAATAGCATAATCCACAAAGATAAGATGATAAGATCATGTGATGGGTCACATGATAGAGTCTAGAATATCGGTATCAGGATGAGAAGTCCAATAATGAAACACCAATTATTCTCAACAGAACCCTTCAAGTTTGAACAAAACAATGGTCTTAACTTGGGATTTATCTACACATAATTATTTAGACTTGAAGAATTATTTGCTGCCAGATGTGGATTAATTTTTAAAGTTTTTACTCAAATTTTTGTAGCCTATATTTCATGTTTATTCAAGTATGCTATATATACACTTAAAGATTTTGCACTCATATAAACTCTTGAACAAATATCAAGTTCTGTCCTTGGATAAATTATAAGCAATGCATAGTGTTTGTGATTCACATCTAGAACAGCATTTAGGTATGTACCAAATGTTAGAAACCCTGTCATGGTATGCTGTTACATTTGCACATTTATTCCGCCGCGCTTTTTTTTTCCCACCGCATTTTATTGACTGCCGCGCTGCGCGTTTTTTATTCTCGCCGCGCTTTTCTGGCTGCCGCGCTGCGCACTTTTATTCTCGCCGCGTTTCTGAACTCCCGTACACCGCACTTTCATTCCCACTACGTTTGTAGCACGATCTTAGTTTATCACTTATACCTACTAAGTCCCTATGTACATGACAGTAATGAATTGTGCCGTACCTGTACCCTCGAACAAACTGACCTACTGGAGGAAAATAGTGGGTATCTACCAGGGTAGGAACACAGAAGAGCCTCTTTCGCAATCAACCCTACCCTATCTATATTTTGGAATGTGTCCCTCGATGGGGCGTATGACATGGGGCGTATGACTCGGAGCTGTAGTTAGAGCGAGTTTCTTCTCAATTAGATGTCAGTCGACTGCGGTTGTCGAAGTCGTCTGAACAGAATGATTTACGGTCCTCGTATTCCTCGTCGTAGAAATCACCGCGTTGGAATGGAGGGGCGTTGGCTACGAGTGGTGCATGTGCCCGGGAAGCCGCTTGGCTGAGGGGATCAGCATAGTCATCTGGGGAAAGTCCTGGGGACGCGTAGGGAGTGTGTAGATCTCCTACTGGTCGAACGTCGATGCCGGCTACTGCCTCTGCATCACGGAGGCGGTTTCGCTCCTGTTCCTCTACATCAAGTGCGTGAATATGGTCCTTGAGAGCATGGAATGAGGCATGAGACAAGAACACCTGATGATGAATGAAACAATGAGGATCGTTGTAGCCAGTGACACTTGGGAAATCGCAGGCTACCTTGAATTGCCCAAGAACGATAGCAACCACAAAGCACTTCAGGTTTGCTCAACCTTCTCCTTCGCTGAGCCATCCACAACGCCTACCTTTGCCATTGGCTTGACAGCCTGTTGTGCAGAGACATGGTATCTTCGTTTCTTGGATGCGCCTGGGTAGCGATGGCTTTGCCTGAGAACACCCTTGACGAAGGGATTCACGGATCCAACACTTTCCACGCCATCTGAGATGCTGGCAGTAGAGCAATATATCACGTGACCCCGACTGCTTAGAACCTACCGTACAGTAGTCTACTTTAGTGACTACATTCCAGATTATTCTACAGGTTAGTACTTACCATTTAATACATAGTGACTACTTTCTTTGTGAGCCCTGTCCGCGCTCAGGAGATCACTCATGCGACTCACGAAGACTTAGGATGGCCCGCGAGAAATTTTGTCTACTCGAAGCAGACGGCTGGAATTGGAAGACGTACCGGCAATGGATCGAGAAGTTGGCGGCTGGACTCACTTTCGGACTCGAGTACCCACATGGTGAAGAAGAGTGGTATATACAGCTACTCGACATGTGCATCCAGAGCGCAGTCCCAGGGCCACTGACGTCCAAATCCAGCATTTACGAACCGCGCCGAGACAATTCGAGTACCTACAGAACCTATTCGAAGTCGAGTCGGAATGTCACAGGAGGTATCGCGGATGAAGACGCGACATGGAGAACATCCAGAGAGTCGAGCCAGAAGGTCGGAGGGGCAAGACAGCTCGCAAGCAACACGGCGCGCACAGCCAGAATGACGCCAGCGAAGGCGCAGAGGCCTATTATGCGTCAGTACGGCCCCAGGGACCTGAAACGGCAAGTCAGCAGGTCGTCGAAGAGGCCTCTGACCCCGCAAACCCGAACGCCACAAGCGCCGAGCCCCACAGGGCCAGAGGGCGCAACGGCGGACCCGACGGATAAGCCGCTCGAGAAGCGAGCTGAGTCGGCGGTCGGAGAGGTCGACGAGAAAGTTGACAGGACAGGCGAGAAGGCCGAGAAGGCCGAGTCACGGAGTGGGTAAGGGACTGGGGCAGGGGATGCCACCAGCGAGAGACCCGCCTCACGGACGACTGTGGCGACGGCGAAGTCGCGCACGCGTACACAACGCCCGAAGTACCCTGCACGGACCAAGTCGAGGCTGCGGAGACCATCGACGGGGATCGGACAGTGAGCACCAAGGCTCACAAGAATGAAAACGTGACGAGTGAGGCTTGGCCGCACCCCACACACCTACCTGGACCTGTCAGTGAGCTGCTCGAGGGGGAGCGAGAGGGTCCATCGACCCACTGGTGCTCGAGGACGAGACCGCCAACAGTCGAGCGGTCGAGTCGGCTACGGAGAGGGTCAGCGCGTACACGGAGATAGCGGAGACGCACCAGTAGACGCTATAGACGACCTAGGGGGTCACCACACCTATACCGAGCCGACGAGTACGCTGAATGAGTTGAGCGCGTCAGGAGGTTGCACGGATGCGACAGTCGAGTTTCCCGACGACGCAGGCACGCGGATGGAGTGGGGAGGGGACAGGCACACACCTAAGGATGCCCAATATGAGGTGGACGACCCGGGCGGCGGAACGAGCAGCGAGGGCGATGGCGAGAGGACGAGTCCAGTCAGCAAGCTGCAAGACCGCGCAGACGCGACGGACGAGTCGGAGGGCAGTTGAGACGATATCGAGGGACGTGTAGAGGTCCTGGCAAGTGGGAAAGACGATGAACGAGACGGCAACGATGGAGCAACAAACGGCGCCAGCAGCGAGTTGTGTCAACTCGCGCTGAAGCCGTTAGCTACGACGGAGGCCGGTCAGTGCCCGGAGCAACCAGAGGACCCCCAAGACGACTCACATGAACTGCTAGAGCCACCTAACGATGCCGCGAATGCAACGCGTATATCCCCAGACGTCGAGCTTGAGGGATAGAGAGAAGGAGATGCAAGCTTTGAAAGCGGACTCACTGGACTCGCAGCGGATGTGCCAGGAGCATATGGGCACCACAATGATGTTATGGAACGTCAAATAGAGCTGGACAATACGCCAGAACGTCAGCACAAATGGTCGGAACTAGGGGTACAGAAGGACTCACCAGAGAAGGTTCGAGACGAGCACTGTGAGATGGCCGCCGAAGTGCACGTGTCAGGAGTGCTAGGGCGCGACGATGATGTCAGGGACTGACAGATGACGCAGCGGAACACGTCAGAACGCGTCAGGAAACGGCTGGAGCGAAGGCAGGAGGAGGACTCACCAGGGGAGGCCCCAGACGAGCCAGACGAGCCGGGAGACGAAGTGGACACGATAGGCGACATATACAGGTGCTAGGGACGCTATAAAGTCGTTGGGAACGACCGCATCAACCGGATGCGCGCGGTACAACGAATTAGAGGGACAGGAGGCCAGGAGGGCGAGCAGGACGCGTCTGGAAGCGTTGAAGACGATCTGAGGCGCCAAAGCGATGGAGATTGCGTCGGATACGATGGGATACGATGCGGAATGGACGGCACAACGAGCGGCACGCGCAGTGACTCGAAACGAGTCGATACAGAACCACTAGCTGAAGGAGAGACGACTCAGCACGGACAGCGCGAGCGGAAGACAAGGGACGTACCTGGGTCATCCACACCACCACACAACTATTCCAGATCGTCTACTGAACACATGGACCCACCGCGCCGACGAGGACGAATGAAAATTGCAACCTAGAGAGGTTATCAGGAGTCGGTGGACTCACCCAGTCACCAGACCGAATCGGACGAATCAGACGCGTTGTATGTGATGTACATGGCTAGAGATGGTGGAGGAGCGACTCCGAGGTGCGATGTGCGAAGACGAAGGTGCCAGAGTCGATCGAAGTCGATGGTGCGCGTTGCAGCAAGAGTGCTGTGTTAGCCTCGGCGCAACTTACCATATCGGGTACTGCTCGAGCGCAGGACCTTCAAGACGCGCGCAACCGCTACATATCCACCACAGAACCTCTGCAATTGATGCCCTAGAGATATTCTACAGGTATGTTTTGATTTTTATTGCCCATTACACTACTTGTGAACGCCACTTCTGTCTAAGGAGGAATGTTGGAATATTTCGAGCAAACAGTAAGGGGTAGTACAGCCACCATATCACGTGATACAGAGTACTTGAAACCTACGGTACAGTAGTCTACTTTGGTGACTACATTCTGGATTATTCTACAGATTCTTCTGTACTCCCACTGGTAGATACCTGGTAGCTTGGTTTGTTTGAGGGTACAAATCATTACTGTCATGTATATA
>JBBPJY010000654.1:0-14494 GCA_038088975.1 Xerocomus cyaneibrunnescens
GGATTCTCCATGCCAACTCTGGTCAGAGAAGGATGGCAAGTACTGAGGTGAAAGGGGTTAGTGATGGAGATGGACCAGAGGTCCAACAGAGGAAGTGGAAAAGGAGAACTTAGTGAGGATGTTGGCATAGGACTTATGTGTCATGCCCTTGTATAGATCCAGGTCCTCATATTTCAGAGATTAGACTAGAAGGATGGAGATAGGAATAGGAGGGAAGGTTGGACAATGAGGAGAGAGGAATTTAGTTGATATTCATACTGAGGAACAGTATAGGAGGTATGGAGGTTTATATACAGGCAAGGTAAGGTGAAAAAATGATAGGCAAGGAGATAAAACATGTAAGTCTCAAAGGAAAAGAGCACATAGTGCAATCAGAAGGCAGAAGAGCATATGGGAGTGATACAATAGCAACTGACTCTGCATGGCACCTGTGAAACACAAGGAATGAAGTCCTGACATGCCTGGAACAAGATAGGGGCACTTCATTGACAAGTGACAGAACTCCAAGATGTAGGATGGAGGAGTGGACAAGGATATGGATGTAGTGAGAGCAGAGATGGCCAGAGATGGTTTGGAGGAGGTGATGTTTGGGTCAGAGGATGGATATGACACTTCTGAGGTTCTGACTGACTGGGGACAGTTAGTATTCAAGTCCCCCATGGATATAGAGATTGGCAGTTTCCTACATGTGAAATCCATGTTTTTAGGATCCCCAAGGTATCCCAATGATCACCCACCACTCTCACAGTCATTCCACACCTAGTCCGCCACTCCTGCACCAAATCTGATGTTTCTGTGACTGGTCCACCATGTTCCAACCATTCCAGTGTGCTTTCTGACCCACTTTCAGTGCAGATTGACTCCTGGTACATGCAGAATCCATCTGCTATTGGGTGAAATACTCATTACATTGGCCAGATGCATATCTGACACTTATCTGATCATACAGCAGTGTTTTGTGGTACATTTCCGGTGCAGATTGACCCACTTTTGGATGTGGATGTGTGGATTTGAGTGCAGAATGCATTATTTTGGATCTAGATAACCACATTAGGGTCTGGACTAGCTTATTTCGGGTCTGAACAGATTATTTGCGATTGTTTGTTACTGTTTGGAGGTTTTGGGATATGTTTGCTTATCATATAGGCATGTACCTAGTTTATGGAAGAATCTTACCATCATCCAAGTACCATCTGGATCTGTTTTCTCCATTCCCAAAGCCTTGTCCCATGCTCCTTGCTGTCTGCATTGCACACAGAAGCATGGAATCACTTTAGCAAGCCTGGAACATCATCCTCCTAGCCTGAAACCCATTTTTAGGAGCTAGCCACACCAGTGGTATACTCCTCAGTCATTCTATTATTATTCTTTTCTTTGGCCATTCATGCATTCATGACTCTCTGGAACAAACCTATCACCCCTTCTTTTCATACCCTATTCAGGGTATTTTATTGTTTTACATTGGACTGCTTTGACAGTGGTGGGGGTCTTTCACTTGGCAATCACCTCAACTTTGACAGGGTCCATGTGCACCTTTCCTCCACCAATAACCATTCCAAGATATTCAATTTTGAACATTTCAAAGATGCATTTGGAGGGCTTAAGGATCAAGCCATGCTCCCTGAGGCATTGGAGCATGAGGTGGGTGTAATGGTGGTGGAAGTTGAGATTGTCCTTAGTGGTGATCCCCAAGTTGTCCATGTAGATCTTCAGCCATCATTCCACATGATAGTCAGCAAATATGGGGTTTATAAAGGCTTGGAAGGTGGGAGGGGAGTTACACATGCCAAAAAACATGACTGTGAGTTCAAAAAGACCTTCTAGGATGATAAATGCAGCCTTCCATTGGTCTTCCTCTTGGATACAAATGTTATTGTATCCCCACTGGATGTCAAACTTAGTGAAGATGTTGTAGTTTATATCATTGATGATATCAGCTATATGGGGGAGGAGATAGGTGTTCTTGATAGTATGTTCATTCAGGTAGCAATAGTCTTGACAAGGGTATAGTGTTTCATTCTTTTTTAATATAGGGAATTGTTATTCCCTATGGCTGCATGCCCCCAATCTCCATCAGTTCATGCTGTCCTCACCATTTGCACCTGGTCTCAGTGCACCATAGTTCAGTCCATACCTGGATGATCCAGATGTCCATCATCATTGGACCATATGTCTGGTATCCCTAGATACCATCTGGGTCTGTCATTTGTGTCTATGAGCAAGTCCTAACCATCTTGCAAAATCTTTCAGTGAGTGAATATGCATACTTTCATGGACATTTCTCTGTATCAGATCAATACCAGACACATCCCTGCACATCTGGACTCAGTTCATCTATGTTTCTGGCACCTTGTGCCCATCTGGTCTTACTTATTTACTCATATACATTATATACCCTTATTTTGCACATCTTTATTTCACCATCTGCACTGTTATTACACTTACATACATGAGTCACAGGGATGCCTGGACTGTTAAACTATGTTTTGATGAACTCCAGAGAAACTCTGAAGAAGCAGAGTTGTGAGGAGGTTGGATGGGACTTGGCTTCACCTTATGTGGTGCGCCCTTGTAAAGGATCCAGTGTTTCAAATTTACAAAGGGTTGGAGGTCAGAGGGAGAATGAGAGGAAGTTGCACAGTGACTTAGATATCAGATGGAGAGAACATTGAGTTCTATCAGAAAATGGAGATCATCAAGTTTAGTTTGGGACCCAGTGGATGAGGATTGGAGTGGAGGTGAAAGCATCCTTGAGATGCTGAAAGGTGAAGTGACAGGAATCATTGAAATTCCACAAAATGCCTTTGTGAGTGAGGCAGGTAAGTGGAATGACAAGTCTGGAGTAGCCAGCAATGAAACACTGGTAAAAGTTAGTAAAACTAAGGAAGGACTGAATATTTTGGACTTTCCAAGGTTCAGGCCAATTGATGATGGCCTTTACCTTCTCAGGGGACATGAAGAGTCCAGTGTGGAAGAGTTGATATCTGAGGTATTTGGTGGAATTGGTATGGAATTTGCACTTCTTAGGCTTGGCATAAAGTTTGTGTTTTTGGAGCTGCTGGAGTACCTTCCAGACATGCTCTTTGTGCTTCACATGGTCTTTGGAGAAGATAAGATTGTTGTTGAGGTAGATGATCACTGAGATGTTGAAAAGATCTGCAAAGATAGAATTTACAAACCGCTGGAATGCTACAAGGGTGTTGGTGAGACCAAATGGCATGATGAGCCATTTATAGGATTCATAGCACATCTGGAAAGATGTCTTCCACCCATCTCTGGCAGCAATGAAGACCAGGTGGTATGCATGCCAAAGATCAAGCTTGGTGTAAATCTTGGTGTGGCTTGGAACATCTAGGGGGTCAGAGATGTGGGGGAGTAGATAGCAGTCTTTTTTCATGATCTTGTTAAGTCCACAGAAGTCTATGTAAAAGTGAACCATCCTTTTTGTGGACAAGGAGTATCAGGGCAGCATGAGCAGAGAAGGAAGGGCAGATAAAGCCCATGGCAAGGTGTTCATTGAGGAACATGCAGAGGGCCTCAAGCTCAGAGGTGGACAGGGAGTAGGTGGTGCCTATTGGAGGAGAGGCTCCTTCTTCCAAGTCAATCTTCAAATCAAAATTGTGGTGTGGAGCAAGCTGAAAGGCTTTGCTCTTGCTGAATATATTTGTAAAATTGTGATATTCCAGAGGAATGCCAGAGAGATTGACTGGGTTGGGTTGGATAGAGGCAGAGTAGAAATCACTGTTTCAGGGGCAGAGTGACAGTGAAAACTACATGGAGCCCTGGAGGTGATAGGCAAGTGTGAAGGTGAGTGTGCTAATAAGTGCAATGGGGGGTGCCTTGCAGTTGGAGAATCATGGTGAATCAGAGGAGGAGGAGTCAGCCAAAGGAATGGGTTCTGGAGGCTGCAGAGTCAAGCTCAGAGGTGTTAGACTGGGCTGCTTAGGTGTTTGGAACAAGATACTGCTTGATACCCAGTCAATCAATGGATTGTGGTGGGTGAGCCAGTTGTGTCCTAGAACAAGTGAACAGGAGCCATCTAGTGGGCTGGTGTAGAACATCATCCGAGTGATATCACTGGAGGGAAAATGGACTGAGAGGTCCAGAGCTTGAGTTATCATGGCATTCAAGGTTCCATTGAATGAACAGAGAAGAAGTGGAGAAGGCAGAGTGACAGAGTAGGGCATAGGCCAATGTCTTGGACAAAGGCTGTGTCTATTGGATGCTTGGAGGAGCTGGAGTTCAAGAGAGTGGATTTTGAATAAGTGAATGTCATATAAGGTTCATGATGGAGGTCATGAGGATTCAGATCTTGAGAAAACAGTCTAGGAGAAGGCATAAAAGGATCAGCAATCAGTCTTGTCTGTGATTTGGTGATTCTATTGGCCAGTAGACATAGTGGGGATCTGATACAAGTGGGAGTTCAAATATACTGTTAAACTGAGTTGGACAGACTTCAAGGAACTCTGAAGAAGCAGAGTTATGAGGGGGGTCAGATGGGACTTGGCTTCACCTTATGTGGTGTGCCCTTGCAAGGGATTCAATTGTTCCAAATTTGCAGACAGAGGGTCAGAGGTTGGAGGGTGGTCAGAGTAGTCATGTGGTGACTTAGAGCTGAGGTTGAATGGAGAGAATGTCAAGTTATGTTGATATTCAAACTAAGGAAATATAGAGTGAAATCTATGGAGTTTACATACAGAGGGGAATTGGATGACTAAGTCCAGAGTTAGAAAGAACTATATACTGGAATGTCAGGAGCTGAGTAATATCAGAGCACAGCCTTGGAGCTGTGTTGATTGGTAATGGAGTTTTGAGTAAGCAGAGAATGGAACATAAGAAGATGAGTAACAGAGTTAGAACAAGAAGAGAGTCATAGTAGTTTACTAAAGGCCAGGGTCTGAGTAGTGTATCTAGGAGAGAAACAGGAGAATAGACTGGAGGTCATAGTGGAGTTGGTCCAAAAGGATCAGAGGTGGATTTGTAAGTCCAGGATATAACATGGACTATAAAAAGGGTGTACATTCTCCATAAAAAAGAAAGAAGATCTCCTTCCAGTCACCTCTAAAAAACCATGTATGCTTCCACTGACACCAAAATATTCTATCAGTTATAACATGGCCAGTTTATTCACTTCTGTATCCAGACCCACTGCCTATACATCCTAGGAGCATCCAGCTGTCATTTTCTTGGTCCATCCAAGGGAGTGTAAGTCTGGAGTCATACCATCCTTCTCTTACTCCTCTTGAATCCCTTGGGACAAACCTATCATCCCCTTCTACCTTGCTATTAACCATTCTTGCATCTCAAGAAACTTTATTGTTTTAAATTGGGATGAAGAAAAAGGGAGACACTTGTGAGGATTTGATGATCCATCTGGTTGCAAGATTTTTATTGATGAAAGCCTTACAGGCAGTCCATTCTGCAGGGAAAATGAAGTAGATTTTTGCCACCTTCAGGATGAAGCTATCTTTCAGCTCAATTACATGGTCAAAGAGGTGATGGGGGGGAGAGCTTCCAGGGTCTTGTCAGTGAGAATGTTGATGAAGTCAGCATATGATTTTGGAATGAGGAGAATGTCCCTCTTTGCATTTGCTGCCAGCTTGGTGGAGAAAATGGTTTGGCAAATGAACTCCTCCTTTAGCCAGGCTTCTTTGGTGTGGAGGTTATCTCAGATTTGTTTGTCAGGGTCTACCTCCAACCAGCAAAGGAGAGATCTGGTGGAAACAGTGTCAAATATTTTGTGGGGGGTGTTGGTCTGCAGGAATAGATACTGTTCCCTGGATTTAGTCAATTTTGAGATTGCTAGCATGAAGCCAGAACATTCCTAGAATGATTTGAGGATGTCCCAGGTCCACTTGTTGAATGTGCTCATACTCATAGCACTTCACCTCTATAATAGGTAGCTTACATAAGCAATATACCATTATATAAGACAAACTTGAGTGCTGAGTTTAAATAATACTCTTGAACCAGAACATATATGTGCAACTAAAGTGAGTATCTGATGGGCATTCCATTCTATTTCAATGGGTTATGAGCCCCAATGATGCATGCCTATGAACATTGTGTCAAGCAGTGCAGAAATGCATGCCTGACAATGCTGTTCAGGCAGTTGCTCATCTTGGGTGGTGATGTGCAGAAATGCACTTGCCAGCTAGCCTGCACTATCACTGATGTCTGTATTGTTGCTGTCACTTCTAGGACACAACTTGATTGATATCAGGAGTAGGGGAAACCTATCACAGTATGTTTTGCCATTACTCACTACTTTGCTGATGCTTTGTGCAGAAATGTCTACTCCCAACAAGGAATTCAAGATGCTCACTTTCAATAGCACCAACTGGCATACTTGGTGGCTCCTTATGGATGCCTACATCAAGGCCACTGGTTGCTCTTGGGCTCTTGATGTCACTACCCCTTTGGCTCCCCAGAGTGGAATGAAACTTGATGAGATTAACTACTGGGTTTTGTGGAAAAAGGCCAATGATACCATTATTAGCAATGTCCACCTCTATGATAGAGTCTCTCCATCAACACTTTATCCAATCCAATGTGCACATCCTCATCAAAGAACTCAAGAAGGAGTTTGACATTGTAGGGAACCTTTATTCCCTATGGCTGCATATCCCCAATCTCCATCAGTTCATACCACCCTCACCATTCACACCCAGTCCCAGCATGCCATAGTTCAGTCCACACCATGATGGTCTGGATATCCATCACCATCAGATTATATGTCCGGTACCCCTTGATACCATCCAGGCCCATCATTTGTGCCTACAAGCAAGCCCCACTGTCTTGCAAAACCTTTTGGTGAGTAAATACACATACCTCCATGGACATTTTACTGCACTAGATCCACACCAGACACATCCTGACACATCCAGACCCAGTTCATCTGTGTCTGTGGCACCTCATGCCCATCTGGTCTTACTTATTCACTTGTATATGTTATATACCCTTACTTTGCACATCTTCCTTCACTATCCACACTGTTTTTACACTTACATACATGAGTTACAGGTATGCCCAGACTATAAAAAGAGTGTACATTCTCAAAAAGAAGGAATCTTGTTTTTCTGCCATCTCAAAGAAGGAGAGCCTCATACACTTCTGCCAACACCAAAATATTTTACCAGTCACAATGCAACCAGCTTATTCACCTTTGTATTCTGACCCACTGCCTATACAGCCTAGGAGTGTCTGGCCATCATTTTCTCAGTCTATCAAAAGGGACATAAGTCTGGGATTATACCATCCTTCTCTCACTCCTTCTAAATCCCTCAGGACAAACCTATCATTTCCTTCTGCCCTTACCACTGATCATCCTTGCATCCCAAGAAACTTTTCTATTTTACAATGTTGCCTCCATCTTGAAGGTATACTTGCTCTTTCAAGAGCTTCTTGACATGCAAGTTCCCACCTTGTCTCACCCTGCTCCCACCCTAAACAAGGCAAAAAACTGTTTTGCCCTGCTGAAAGATGCTGGCTATACATTTTCAGATAAGATCCAGGTGATGATCATTCTTGCCAAGCTTCCCTCCACCATGGAGGTGGTGGCCCACATGCTTACACAACAGAAATATGGGGCCAGCAAGGCCAAGGATCCGACTATCACAGAGATTCACACCACTACCATCTTCATGTGGGAGCAGTACTCCTTTTCTAAGGATAAGCAGCCTGCTCAGCAGGTGAACAAGATCTTTGCTGTGAAGGCAAAGGGCTCTAAGCCCAAATTCCAGCAGCAGCAGCAGTCTGGTGGCAACTCCTCTGATAAAAAGAAGAAACTGAAGAAGAAGCAGTGCCATGAAAAGGACAAGGGCAAAGCCCAAGCCAATGCAGTGGTAGAGGTCACCTCTGTTGCCATCACCTCTCCAGCTGTCATCCATACTGATGGCCCCTCCTCCTTCCCCAACCCTCACCTTGCTGCACATCAAAGTGCACAACTCTATCAAGGATTATATGGCCCACCTGCAGATACTCACACCCAGCAGGCCTTCATCCTCACTGAACAACTTGGCATTCAATCCTTCATGGAGCATATCTGCAAAATCAACACTACCCACACTACTGGCACTCTTTTTGCCTCTACAGTTGACCCCCTTCCATTCACTCCCTCATCCTCTCAAGTTCAACTCAAGGACTTGGCTCCTACCACTGCACTTATGGGGTTCATGGCACAAGAACCAGATTTGGAGGAAAAAGAGCTGCCATTGAAGAAGTGCAAGCAAACTCAGTACTTCAAGAAGGAGCTCACACCACCCCCCACCACCTTCTGGAACATCGACAACTTCATCAATATCTATAGCAGCAATGTGGACACTGAGCTGGCTGATGCTGCAGGCTTGGAGAAGTCAGGGCCCATTCTTGACAATGATTTTGCAATGTTGTATGTATCTCCTCATGCATCTACATGGTTCAAGGCTGATGATGCTTCACTGGAACTTCTAGTTCATGATTCACTGCCCTTGTGTAGTACCTATGTAGATACTGCACTTCCTGTCATAGCACATAATATATCTTGTGCCA
This sequence comes from Xerocomus cyaneibrunnescens, assembly GCA_038088975.1. Classification (NCBI taxonomy): domain Eukaryota; kingdom Fungi; phylum Basidiomycota; class Agaricomycetes; order Boletales; family Boletaceae; genus Xerocomus; species Xerocomus cyaneibrunnescens. Next base: position 8,530 of record JBBPJY010000654.1, read on the forward strand.
CAAAACAACAGACTGAATGTGCATGTAAGGCAATTGGTAAAAAGGGCTGAAAAGCCCATCAACTACACAAACAAGGCAAAGGTCCATGTAAGTGTGGACAGTCAAAGGAGAATCCTCTTTGGATCTTAGACTCTGGTGCATCTATGCACTAAACCCCTCATAAAGAGAACTTTGTTGAATACACTGAGCTTAAAGGCAATCAACAGATACCTGTTTCAACAGCCACTCATATTATTTATATAAAAGCACTTGGACAAGTACTTGTGTGCTGGGAAGATGACAATAAAAAGTCTCACATCCTATCACTGCACAAAGTCAGATATATACCTAACTCAGGTGTCTGCCTCATCTCAATGGGCAAGTTGCTTCAGGCTGGTGCACATGTTGAGGGTACAGGCTCAACACTTAATACAGTGGCTCCAAAAACCCTTTCCATATTTATAGTTTTGACAATGTATGACATATACTGCCAAACAGCGTGAGAGTTTCGCTTAGCTTTGGCGAAAGCATAAATAGTACATACTCTTGGCTACATGATTGCCCCCTTGGTCACATGATTTGGTTCACAGGCTAGTGACATATGAACATTTTAAAACAGCAATATCATGGAAAGGGTTTTTTCACTTTTGAATTGATGACCAGGATCTCAGTGAAATCATAGAATAATTGCCACTTTTTGTTACTACAAACAAAGATACACATACAAATAGCATGTCTGAGTTTAAAAAAGTTCCCACACTTCTTGGTTCCCAACCACCACCATGGTCAGATCTCTTTCTTTTACTCATCAAAGCACTATTTTCTCCTTGCTTGATGCTGGCAACACTGGTGAATCTATTGCCAAGAAAACTGTTGTCAGCCCTTCTACCATATCCAAATTCCACTCCAAAATGTGTTCTACCCTTCCCAAAGCTATTGGAGGTCATCCTTCCAAGCATTCCTCTACCAACATTCATCATGCTCAATACCTTATCACTTCTGAAAAGGCTGAAAATGCAGTCCAAGTGACCAAAGCTCTTACCAACATCATTAACAAACCTCTCTCTGCAAATACTGTTCATCATCACTTAAAGAAAGCTGGTATGAAGGCTATAGTCAAGTCCAAGCACCCCCTTCTCTCTGCCAAGCATTGCAAAGCTCACCTAGACTTTGCTTATGCTCACAAAGATTGGACTATAAAGGATTGAAAGAGGGTAATATGGTCTGATGAAACCAAAATCAATTGCCTAGGGTCAGATGGACATAAATGGGCATGGAAAAGAGCAGGTGAGGGGCTAAGTGATAGGTTAGTGAATTGTACCTTCAAGTATGGAGGAGGTTCTTTGATGATGTGGGGTTGTATGACCTGGGAGAGAGTTGGGTTTGCTATCAAGATTGATGGAAGGATGGATGGAGACTTCTACCTCCAGATTTTGAAGGATGAACTCCAGCAAACCATGGAGTATTATGGTTTTATTCCTTTTGACATTATTTTTCAGCAAGATAATGATCCCAAAGATACCTGCAAAGAAGTCAAGAAGTGGCTAGAAGGGCAAGAATTTTGGACTATGGTCTGGCCTGCACAGTCTCCTGACTTAAATTTCCTTGAACATCTCTGGGGTTGGCTAAAAAGGAGGCTCGCAGAGCAGGAAAACCCTTCTAATGGAATTGATGAATTGTGGGAAAGAGTTCAGGTGGAGTGGGATAGGATACCAGTTGAGGAATGTCAAAAGGTGATTGAAAGCATGCCTAGGAGGATTCAGGGAGTACTTAGGGCAAGAGGAGGCTATACCAAGTACTAATAATGGCTTGAATTCAAAAGTGAAAAAATCCTTTCCATGATATTGCTGTTTTAGAATGGTCATATTTCACCAGCCTATGAACCAAATCATGTGACCAAGGGGGCAATCATGTAGCCAAGATTATGTACTATTTATGCTTCTGCCAAAGCTAAGTGAAACTCTCATGCTGTTTGGCAGTATATGTTATACATTGCCAAAACTATAAACATGAAAAGGGTTTTTGGAGTCACTGTGTGTTATTTGGAGATGAAGTATTGCTTGCCACTTTTATGGCTGAATGCATATCCCATACACTATATACACTCCAAGGCCTACCACTACACAACCACAAAAGCACCATCACATGTTACATTACTTTCAACATTATTCATAAGAGGTTTGGCCATCCCTCTAGAGATGTGCTATACTAGGCTAAGAAGCATATGATTGGCTTCCCTGACATCTTGGTCCAATCTGAAGATCCAGTATGCCCTGGATGTATCAAAGGCAAATTATCTAACAGGAGTTTCCCTCCTACTAAGTGTTGCACTAAACACACATTCAAGCTAATCCACTCAGATCTGAAATCCTTCCTGGTAGAATCCTACAAACACTATCATTATATTATAACTTTCCTCAATGACTACTCATCATTTGCCTGGACTATTTCCATGAGGAACAAGAATGATGCCTTGAATACAACTCAGCACTTCTTGAAAATGGTCTCAAGGCAATTCAAGGCAAAAGTACAAGAATGGATGTCCAATGCTGGGGGAGAATATAAATTCCAAGCCTTTGATATAATGCTTAAGAAGCAGTGAATTGCAATTTATCAATCTGCACCCCACACATCCATGCAAAATGGTAGAGCCAAAAGGCTCATGCAGACCCTTTCTGACAAGTCAGAGCCAATGTGGCATGATGCCTGTGCCCCTGATAGTTGGTGGAAGTTCTCTTTCACCTATGCAGCCCATGTGTACAATCATACACCTATGGCCAGAATCAATGGCAAAACACCATTTGAGATGCTTTTCCAGAAACAACCTGATGTGAGCCATCTCTGAGTTTGGGGCTGTGCCACATATGTGCATATTCCACTAGAAACTTGTGACAACAAACTCACTCCCAAAGCTGAGCTTATGGTTCATATTGGTACTGCACCAGGCATGGAGATTAACTATATTTTCATGAGATCTACAAACATGATTTACATGTCCACACATGCCATTTTCAAGGAACACCACTTCCTGAAGTGTGATAATAAAAAGAAACTCCATATTGCTTCAAAAGAGGCTGTTGCACCACCAGAACCAATGGATAAAGTATCACAGATGGATTTTCCACCAATCTCACCTCCAGATGACCTCCCCAGTCTACCTTCCATATGAGCACCCATTTCTCCTGCTCTTGTTCCTCCACCACCCCAACCACCTGTTACACCCCCTAGGAGACTAGCCTCTGGCCCTCCTGCTGTACCACCACCACCTAGGTAATCCCAGGGACAACATTATGTGCTTCACAGGCCCAACAATGTGTATAGTGATGACCAACACCCTGTGGATCAACAGTGTGATGCAGACAGAACATCTTGTTGGCATAACATTGTCAGTGAATCAGGACCTTCATCTCATCCTGCCAAGCCTGTACATCAGATGCCTGGCAATCTTTCCAACACACCCAGTGCACCTATCACCCCACAACCTTCATTCCCTGCTGATTCTGAGGCAGATGTTGACCAACTCTGTTGTGAAGGGGGAGCTGATTTGATTACACACCTGATGTCCAAGGCAATACACTATGGTATAACTTCTGCAGAGTCAAAGCCAGTATGAGAGTGGACATTCAAGGATATTTCAAAATTATCCACTGCAGCACAAGAAGAATGGAAAGCCACATGTTGATGCAAGCTTGATATGCTTCATGAACAGAAAGTTTATGAACTTGTAGATCTGTCCAAAGGGTGGAAGGTTATAGACAACTGCTGGATATTTGATGTTAAACCAGATGGTCATAAACATGCATGCTTAGTTGCAAAAGGTTTCTTCCAGGTTGAGAGAGTGGATTTCAACCAAATCTTTTCACCTGTAGTCAGGTTTGAGACCATGCGGCTGATGCTAGTGCTTGCTGCACTTGAGAATTGGCATATTGAGGCACTTGATGTCTGATCAGCTTACCTTTATGGAAAGCTTGATGCCAAGATCTACATAAGACAGCCTGAAGGTTTTAAAGTCCCAGGGCAAGAGACTAAAGTTCTCCATCTACAACATGCCTTGTATGGCCTTAAACAAGCTGGACTTGCTTGGTGGAAGACTTTAAATGAGTCCATGAAAGAACTTGGATTTGAATGACTCAAGTCAGATGCAGGACTATTCCTTTATAGGAAGAAGCACACTTCTATCATTGTTGCTATTGTCTACATTGACAATGCCATGTTCTGTGGTTCCACTAAGGAGATCATAGATGAGATTAAAGGCTTATTCATGAAGAAATGGAAATGCAGAGATCTTAGTCCAGCTAAAGAATTCCTGCATATGCATATCCAACAATCAGGTCACCAGATTTTAATTGATCAAGCAGACTACCTACTGACAGTTGTTGAATGCTGCAGGATGATCAATGCCAAATCCACACCCACTCCTCTGCCTAATGGTTACTACCCTCTCTTGAACACTGATTCCATAGACCCAGAACTGCAATCACAATATCAGATGGTGATTGGTTTCCTCTTGTATCTAACACTGGGTACTCATCCTAACATTGCTTATGTAGTCACTGTACTTACAAAGCAAAGTGCAAATCCCTCCAAGGATCACCTCAACAAGGCATTATATATATGCAAGTACCTTAATGGTACTAGGAACTATTCCCTTGTTTTTGATGGAAAATCCAAAGCAGGATTAATTGCACATACAGACTCTGATTGGGGATCTGACCTCAACACTAGATGCTCTCAGACTGCTTGGTAGTTAAGCTGGCTAACACTGCTTTCTCTTGGAAAACCCACCAACAAGACCAAGTAGCTTACTTCTCCACTGAAGTGGAGTATATGTCTTTATTTGATCGCAGCTAACAATTGGTACGGATACACTTGATGTTCAAAGAACTCAAATACAATTTAAAACCAATCCCTCTTTGTGGAGACAATCAAGGCTCCATTTTCATGGCATCTAATCCAGTCACCAAAAATTGCAGTAAACACATTGATATTCACTGGCACAGTATCAGAGAATTTGTCAAAGAGAAGTTAATTGAGATCTTTTATGTTGAGTGTTCAGAGAACCCTGCCAATATATTCACCAAGAACTTAGGCAGGATCAAATTTGAGAAATTCCAATCACAACTCAGCTTAGTCTTCTATGACAGTTCTTCCTCATAAGTGCATCATTCTCATTCTATGTTTTTATTACTTTGTGTACAAAACATGGGGGAGTGTTGAATGTGCTCATACTCATAGCACTTCACCTCGATAATAGGTAGCTTACATAAGCAATGTACCATTATATAAGACAAACTCAAGTGCTGAGTTTAAATAATACAGTGAGCAACAAAACCATTGCAATGTTTGTAGCTTTTTGATTGTTCAGTCAATAACTAGAGAACCATTGATGCTAGACTCCTAGACCCAGAGAACATTAGAAAGCCCTAATCAAGGGCTTTCTAAAAGTATATACATTGCTTAGGTAATTTCCACCCTATAAGGAAATATGGCACAATCAATGAGGGCTACTCATTGCAACAGTTTTGTTGCTGACCTGATGAAGTATGTAAATCATACATTGTGGTTATTGCTTATGTAAGAATTTGGTCAGATCATGTATATTAATACTAAAATAGTATAAACAAACCAAAACATGATCACTTTTCCCATGATCATCACCATGAAATTTATCTTAACTGGGAAAACCACTTATATTTTTTTTTTTCTGAAATTGGAACAATTTCCTCACCAGATCTCATGCTACTGGTTTAAACCACTCTACCACTGGTATACTTTACTTCAAACACTTTTCCAACACACAAAGCATTTGGTGGATGTCCATTTCTTATAACACCCACTAACATATGTTATGCTGTTTATTTTATTGAAACTGGAATGGCTGAAAATGCCACTTGGGTGGCCAAAACTGTTTAGAATATCAAGAACAAACCAATTTCTGTGTATACAATTTAATACCATCTCAAAAAGGCTGGCATGAAAGTTGTGG
>JBBPJY010000657.1:0-14414 GCA_038088975.1 Xerocomus cyaneibrunnescens
TCGTGCTTGTCCCTAGGGAGTGCTTTGGTTAATATATCTGCTGTCTGGTACTTATCTCTACAATGACATACTTCGATCTTATCTTCAGTAATTTTCTCACGCATATAATGGTGGGAAATATCGAAGTGTTTAGTCCTGGCATGGAATTGGGGATTATATGCTAGGGCTCGTGCTCCCTCGCTATTTGTGAATATAGTTACTGGCCCTTGTTGTCTGTACCCTAGTTCAGCATATAGTTTTCTAAGCCATATGCATTCTCTAGTAGCTTGAGCCAGTGCAGCATATTCTGCTTCAGTAGTCAAGAGTGCAATCAAGCTCTGCTTCTTAGAGCCCCATACTATGGCTCCCCCTTGGGCCAAGAATACATAACCACTTATGAAAGCATGGTTTTCTGTGTTTGTGAAACTGGCATCTACATTCCCTGTAATTATTTGTGTAGGGGTGTTGCCCTTGTCCACTCTATACATGATTCCATAGTCCTTAGTACCTTGCAGATATCTTATTATTTGTTTTGCTGCCATCCAGTGTCTCATATCTGGATTTGAAGTAAATGAGGCCAGTCTATTTACAGAATAGGCAATGTCAGGCTGTCATATCCTGGACTCACAAGTCCATCTCTGGTCCTTCTGGACCAACTCCACTACAACCTCTGGTCTGTTCTCCTGTTTCTCTCTTAGATATCCTACTCAGACTCTGACCTTTAGTAAACTATCCTGACACTCTTCATGTTCTAACTCTGTTATTCATCTACTTATGTTCCATTCTTTGCTTACTCACAACTCTGTTACCAATCAGCACAGCTCTGAGGCTGCACTCTGGTATTACTCAGCTTCTGACATTCCAGTACATAGTTCTTTCCAACTCCAGACTTAGTCATCCAATTCCCCTCTGTATATAAACTCCATAGATTCCACTTTGTATTTCCTTAGTTCGAATATCAACTTAACTTGACATTCTCTTCATTTAACCTTAGCTCTCTAAGTTGCTGTGCAACTACTCTGACCACCCTTTGACCTCTCACCCTCCATCCACAAATTCAGAACACCAAATCCCTTGCAAGGGTGCACCACATAAAGTGAAGCCAAAGTTCTGTCTGACCCCCTCACAACTCCACCTCTTTGGAGTTCCTCAGAGTTCATCTGACTTAGTTTAACATAGGCCATGTGGCAACTGCCACATACATCAGAGATCTGATCAGGGACACATATTTATTTCAGTCATAATTCTCATATGCTGTTCCTTCTTCCTGATCAGGAAATGTCTGAACCTTAGTGTTTGTGGGTGTTTTTACACTGTTCGCATTTTCAAGTCCTTGTGCCTGTATTATAGACTTTATATATTTTATCTGGCTGATGAATAGAGTTCCTTTGACATGGTCTCATGTGATTTCTATTCTGACAATTTTCTTTGGGTCACCTATGTTGGTAACTTCGAACATAGATTGTAATTGTGACTTTAATGATGTCATGCACCCCTGAGTTGATGTGAACAGGAGGAGATCATCTACCCAGACAGTGATAACTTCTATTCCCTCCTTAGTTCATCTGATATATGCACAGGGGTCTGACCATAGGCATTTAAAGTCTGCTTTTACTAGTTGCCCATTTAGTTCAATGTTTTATTCTCTTTCTAATTGTTTTAACCTGTATAAGGTTTTAATTAGTTGGCAAACACATTGTGTGCCATTCTCAAAGCCTTCAGGTTGCCTCATGTATATTTTCTCTTTTAGCATGCCATTTAGATAAGCACTTTTTACATCCATTTGCTGTATTTCCCAATTTTGGGATACAGCTAGAGCTAATATTGCTCAGATCATTTCTAGTCTCACAACTGGTGAAAATGTGTCTGTATAATCAATTCCTGGTATTTGTGAGTACCCCTTTGCTACTAAGTGCACTTTGTATTTTTCTAATCTGCCTTCTTTATTATATTTTCAGACTAGGACCCATTTATTGGATACTGGAGTCCTACCCTTAGGTAAGTCTACTAGTTTCCATGTCCCCATTTGGTGGAGCTGATCAAGCTCCACTTTGACAGCTTTTTCCCATTCTGGCCATTTGAATGAGTTACACACTTCTTTAAGTGTCTTTGGGTTATTTGGTGAGGCACCACTTTCATTGAATGCCACATATACTAATTCTGCCTCTTCCATAGGGCTTTCTTCAGGCTCATCTTCATCAGGGTCCCAAATCGATTCTGGTATATTTTCATTTTCATTTTCTGACAATTCTGGCATAGGATCATTCAGTGCTCAGTAGTCCTTTGCTACCTTGGGCCTGGTGCTTCTCCTAATTGGGTAAGACTGATCTCTATTACTTCATTTCCACTTATTTGTCCCTATACTGTCATTAGGTATGGTATCTGGTGTGTTACCAGATCCTGACTCCCCCTTACATGGCATACCACTGGGTGAGTCCTTTACCTGTACTGGTATATTGACAGAATTCCATAGAAAACGAAAATTATATGAGATCTTGATAGATCTTGTGTGTCTGTCATAATATTTGACAGCGTGGGGGCCATCCATAAACCCTACAAAGGTATGTTTTTCTGATTTTGCATCTAATTTATTTAAATTGATGCCTTCTTTCATAATTCAGACAGGTGCACTGAATTCCTCAAGGTGTGACACATTGGGTCATCACCCTGTCCATTTCTTGCAGGGGGTTGTGCCTGTGAGGGCACAAGTGTGTGATTGATTTCACACATATGCTGCATGTGCAATTGCTTTGGGCCATAGATAGTCAGGTATGTTATTAGCAATTCTCATCACTCATGCTAATTCTCCTAGTGTTCAATTGAATCATTTGGAGATGCTGTTCTGTGATGGGGAATAGGGAGCAGTTACTTGTAAGTTGACTCCTATTTCCCTACATCATGCTAACAGATTGTTATTGACATATTCTTTACCATTGTTGGCCCTTATGACCTTTGTTCAGTGCCCTTGCTGGCGTTCTAGATATATTAGGTATTCTTTTAATTTTGTTGATGCCTCCCCCTTATTGACCATGAATTTTACTTCATAGTATTGGGTAGCATCATCACTAAAAGTGATGAACCATTGCACACACCTGTTTAACACTTTCATTCAGGCAGGTCCCCACACATCAGTATGTATCATTTCTCCTGGTTGTGTGGCATGTGGTTCTGACATTATTGGAAATGGTATTTTAGATTGCTTTGCCTCAATACATGTGGGGCAATCTCTGATTGGTAATGGCATTATAGTAAGTCTGTTTACTAATTTCTCTTTTTGGAGACATTGAAGTCCTTTGACTCTGACGTGTCCAAACCTCTGGTGCCAGTCACCCCAGGTCCATGCCTGGTATGCACACTCTATTGGCTCATGCCTGCAACTCATAGTGTGTATATTCCTTCATGTAAATTAGCAATAGCAAATAGATTTTTATTCTTATTATATAATTTCATTTGGCTGCCTCCAGCTATGGAGAAGCTGCCTTTTCTGTCAAGACAAGTGAGTGAAATTAGATTGTGTGTGGCTTTGGGAGCGTATAGTACATCACATAGTGTAATAACAGAATCTTTGTTATTAATACATGTCTGTAACTCTATAATTCCTATGCCATATGCTATTATGGCATGATCTCCAATGCTGTAAATGTTTTTATGTATAGGGGTCATTTTCCTAAACAGTTTTTTGTTGTTTGATAGGTGTACCATGCTGCCTGAATCAGCCATCCACATGTAAAATTCAACATGTTTGTCTATTCTATCCCAATTTACAGTGTATGAATTATTGTATATAGTACTATTAGTGGATGTTCTGTTCCTATCCATGAGCAGTACTTGCTCATCTTCTTGTGTGTCATGTGTCATCAGGGTGGACCCTGACTCCATGGCAAGGTTTGCTTGCATGGTCTTGGCATGCTTAGCTGGGCTGCCATTCTTTTGCCAGCAGTCATTCTCAGCATGACCTGCTTTGTGACAATAGCTGCATTTGGGTTTACCTTTATGTCGGCACCTGTTAGTCATGTGATTGTTCCTGCCACAAATGGTGCAAGATGATGTAGCAGGTTTCTTTCATTTATTTCCCCTGTTTTGTGTGAACAGGGCTTGTTCTATTTGTGGGGTGCCCTGCCTACATTTGTATTTATTGACTAGTACTGCAGTAAGTTCTTCAACTGTGATAGACTCAACTCCTTTACTGGCAATTCGTCCCACCATATATGATGTGGTAAACATGGTCCAGGATTCCAGCATATTTAGTAGTAGGATATCTTTGAATTCATCATCAGGCATGGGCTTTCCCATGGCTGACAAGTCATTCCTCATCTGTTTCAACCTGTTGATGTGGATTGGTATGCTGTCACCTTCTGGACACTTAGCATTCAACAGCTCTCATTTAGCAATTAGAGCTATTTGAACTCCTCATGTCTGGTTAGCCAGCTTTAAGCTTTCCCACATTTGTACTGCTGTTTTGGCATGCATGACATGATCAATTTGGTAGTCATCTATATTTGTCAACATAAGGGTTTGAGTGATTAGGTTTTCTTCTTCCCATGCCATTATCTCAGCTTTACTAATGGGGTTGTCTTCTGTTAATTCTGGTTTTGGGCAAGTGCCCTCAGCATACTTAAAGACTTTGTGTAGGCATAGGAATTTCTGCATTCAAATTTTCCATGCATGCCAATTATTGTCTTTAAGTGTATCTACTTTGTAGGATGAGATTGTGCCTAGGTTCCTTACCTGAGCACTTGTCCCATTTCTATTATTTGTGGCTGTGGTGTTATCTGTGATGAAGTCATCTAGTGATGGTGATTGTGACATTGTCATGTGATGATAATGAGGTTAGGTAAAGTTGATAGTGAGCTTGTTTTCTTGATTATAGCATGAGAGCAGGGCTCATAACCTGTTGGCTATGAGCTCATGTAGTATGAGTTATGAGGAAGATATTATGATATATTTATGCCCTCTGTACTTGGGCTTATATACTACTTGTACATATTATGCTAGAATAATCTACAACTGTCGTGACTAATCGATTTCCTTCTCAGGATTTGTGGTACCAACTCTATGATACCAACATTTGTCATCACATTGGTGTTGTGGCATCATGTTGTGGCATGATGAGTGAGTGCTTGAGTGACGACCCAGTTGAAGTCAATTGTGGGCCAATAAATTTCCCACGTTCACAGTTAAGATCACAGTGATTAGAATTGTACCTATCTTGGACTCTAACCACTACCTGATAGAAATAGCACTTGATCAGGTTGGAGGTGTGCAACTAGAGAGAACTCAGTCATGCATGGTATGCAATGGACTATATATTCACCTAGAGAGAACTAACTATGTATAAGTAAGCTTCTGGTAGGTAATATGAATGTTAGTAACTCACCTCAGTCGTGCGTGGTATGCAACAGACTGAGGTGTTCAAGTATGAACAGTACATCTTATATATGGTAGGACACTACTGTGAGGTACAAGGGGAATAAAGGGTTGTGAGCTAGGTTCGTATGAGGAACACAGGAACAAAGGGTGATCAAAGGGATGTGACATGGTTGAATAGAATGTCCATGTGATCCTGTACCTGCGAGCGATGTCGTGCATCAGGTTGTGTGCACACCAGTGGTCAATTCTGCCAGTCATGGTGGCTGCGCATGCGCTTGCTATTCCAACACTACCATTACCCATGTCCTCCAGTGGCAGCAAGTGCTCCACTTCTCCCACGTCCTATGATGACAGATAATGTACCAAGGACAATCAACTAAATCAAACAGAGGTAAAAAAAAACACGACAGAAGGTAGGTTTATTAGGCACTACAGGTCATGATTCTCCCAGACTGATTGCTGACAGACACCAGAGCACCAGTCTGACTTGGTAGCACAAGATCTCCAGCAAAATTCTCATCCATGTCACCTCACACTTGACAAGTCCCAGGACTGTTCTAAAAAGGCGCATATACTTAATACTCAATAGCCAGATAATGTATTTCCAGATCAATGAGGTCGTGAATGAGATAAGGAGCAGTGATACCAGCTGACTGCACAAAAAACTGCCAATGCATATTCTTCGAAACTCAGGAGGTAGGTGTTGAAATAGGAGGAATGCTCATCTAACACTTACTTGGTAGAGGTGTTGTAGAGTTGCTAAACTGCATGTATGATTGTTGTAAGAACAAGAGTGTTATTCAAACTCAGCACTTGAGTTTGGTTTATATAAGATACATCATGTGACCGTAGTCACATGCTTAATATCTATACTATGTATTATATGTGAAGTGCAGCTGCACTAGTGCACATTCAACACTCTCCCATGTTTTGTACATGGTGTGGGATAAACATAGATGAAATAAAGAGAATGTCACTTATGAGGATATGGGACGGTCATAGAAGACTAAGCCAAGTTGTGACCGGAACTTCTCAAACTTGACATGGCCTAGATTCTTTGTAAGAATATCGGCCAGATTCTCAGATCCTTTGACATAGAACACCTCTACCAATTTTTCCTTGACAAATTCCTGGAGAGAGTGCCATTTAATGTCAATGTGTTTTGACCACACTTCCATCACGGGATTAGATGCCATAAATATGGATCCTTGGTTATCACCACATAGTGGGATAGGGTTCAAGTCATAGCCAAGCTCCTTGAATAAGGAGGAGAGCCATATCAACTGACGGCTACATTCAGAAAGAGAGATGTACTCAGCTTCCATAGAGGAGTGAGCAACTTGATCTTGTTGGTGGGTCTTCCAACAGAATGAAGCATTAGCAAGCTTCATGACCCAGCCACTCTGAGAGCATCTAGTGTTGGGATCTGATCTCCAATCTGAGTCCATATGGGCAATAAGGCCTGCCCCTGAGGCTCCATTGTAGACAAGAGAGTAATTCCGCATTCCATTTAAGTACTTGCAGATATACAATGCCTTATCGAGGTGCTCTTGAGATGGGTTGGCACTTCGCCTTGCCATAGCTGTGACAGCATAGGCAATATCTGGATGTGTACTCAAGGTAAGGTACAATAGGGAACCGATCACCATCTGGTAATGGGATCACAGTTCAGGGTCAACCTGATCCATGTTAGAGAGAGGGTAATAACCCTCAGGCAGTGGTGTGGGAGCAGCCTTTGCATTGATCATCCCACAGTGCTCAATGACTTTAAGGAGGTAGTCGCTCTAATCAATTAAGATTGAGCGTCCTTGCCATTGGATGCACATGTGTAGAAATTCCTTTGCTGGGCCTAAATCCCTGCATTCCCACTTTTTTATAAAGAGCCCTTTGATCTCATCGACAATGGATTTGTTGGGACCACAGAACATGGCATTGTCGACATAGACCACAGCAACAACCATGGAGGTGTGCTTCTTCTGGTAAAGGAAGAGTCCAGCATCTGACTTCAGACGTTCAAAGCCAAGCTCTTTCATGGACTTGTTAAGAGTCTCCCACCAGGCCAGCCTGGCTTGTTTAAGGCTATACAGGGCACGCTTTAAGCAGAGAACTTTAGTCTCTTGCCCTGGGACTGAGAAACCTTGGGGTTGTCTCATGAAGATCTCGGCATCCAGCTTTCCATAAAGGTAAGTGGACCAAATATTGAGTGCCTTGATGTGCCAATTTTCTAAGGCAGCGAGCACAAGCATCAGTCGCACAGTCTCAAACCTGACAACAGGTGAGAATATTTGGTCGAAATCTACTCCCTTGACCTGGGAGAAACCTTTTGCAACTAGACATGCACATTTCCGACCATCTGGTTTAACATTGAATACCCAGTGGTTGTCTATAACCTTCCGCCCTTTTGGCGGGTCTACAAGTTCGTAAACTTTCCATTCACAAAGCATATCAAGCTTGCGTCGACATGCGGCTTTCCATTCCTCCTAAGCTGCAGCAGGTAGCTTAGAAATGTCCTTATAAGTCCATTCCCTTACTGGCTTTGACTCTGCAGAAGTCGTGCCATAACGTAATGCCTTGGACATCAGGTGCGTCATCAAATCAGCTCCCCCTTCATGGCAGAGCCAGTCAACATCTGTCTCAGAATCAGCAGGAGATGAAGATTGTGGGGTGATTGGTGCACCAGGTGTGTTGGGAAAATTGCCCAGCATCTGATGCTCAGGCTCGACAGGATGTGACGATGGTCCTGGTTCACCAACGATGTCATTCCACCTGGATGGACGGTTTGCCTTGCATTCTTGCTCCACTGGATACTTATCTCCATAAACGTTGTCAGGCCAGTTTGGCACACGATATTGTCTTTGGGAGCATCTGGGGGGTGGAGGAACAGTGGGCAGTCCAATTGGTGGACACCTAGGGGGTGTCACAGGTGGTTGAGGTGGCGGGAGGACAGGAGCAGGAGGAATAAGGGCTTGTGAGGAAGGTAGACTGGAGAGGTCATCTGGAGGTGGAACAGGTGGAAAGTCCATATTGGAGACCTTATCCGTCTTCTCTGGTGGTGCTAGCTGGTCTTTTTGTGCAATGGGGAGTTTCTGGCCAGCAGAACATTTCAGGAATCAGTGTTCCTCGAAAATGGCATGTGCGAAAGTAAAGACAGTGTTGGTTGGACACAAAAATATAATTTACATCCATGCCAGGTGCAACCCCTATGTGGATCATCAGCTTAGCCTTAGGAGCAAGCTTATTATCATGAGTCTCAGGTGGGACATGCACATAGGCAGCACAGCCCTAGACTTGGAGATAGCTAACATCCGGCATGCAGCTGTGTAGCATCTCAAATGGCATCTTGCCATTGAGTTGAGCCATTAGTGTACGATTGTACACATGGGTTGCGTGGGCGAAGGAAAATTCCCACCAACTGTCAGGGGTGCAGGCATCATGCCACATTGACTCTGACTTGTCTGAGAGTGTTCTCATTAGCCTTTCGGCTCTTCTGTTCTGCATAGGGGTATGGGGTGTGGATTGGTAGATCGCAATCCCCTGCTCCTTGAGCATCGTATCGAAAGCTTGGGATTTATACTCTCCCCCAGCATCAGACATCCATCCTTGTACTTTAGCCTCAAACTGCATTGAGACAAGCTTCAAGAAGTGCTGAGTAGCTACCAAGGCATCATTCTTTTGTTTAATAGCTACAGTCCACACGAATGACGAGTAGTCATCAAGGAAAGTGATAATGTACCGATAGTGTCTGTAAGACTCTTTCAGGAAGGATTTCAGATCTGAGTGGATCAGCTCAAATGTGCATTTAGCGCGATGCTCAGTAGGAGGGAAACTCCTGTTAGGCATTTTGCCTTTGATACAACCAGGGCATACTGGTTCTTCGGATGGGACCAAAATGTCAGGGAAGCCTTTCATGTGCTTCTTAGCCTGACGGAGCACATCTTTAGAGGAATGACCAAACCTCTTATATACAATGTTGAAGGAAATAAAGTGTGTGATGGTGCTTTTATGGTCATGGAGGAGAAGGCCTTGAAGTGTGTATAATGTATGGGAAATGTGTCCAGCCTCAAAAGGGGTGAGCAATCTCCCATCTCCAAATAGCATATTAAGCTTGGAGCCTGTACCTTCAACACAAGCACCATTCTGAAGCAACTTGCCCATTGAGACAAGGCGCACGCCAGAGTTAGGAATATACCCAATGTCGTTTAACGACAGGATTCTTAATTCCTGGTTTTCATCCTCCCAGCACACTAGGACTTGACCAAGTGCTTCTACATATATAACATGGGCAGCAGTGAAAACAGGTATCTGTGCATCACCTTTTAATGCCATATATTCGACAAAGTCCTCCAAGAATGGAGTGTAGTGCATTGAAGCACTGGAGTCTAAGATCCAAATGTTATTGGACTTAGAATGTCCACATTTACATGGACCTTTGCCTTGCTTGCATTGTTGTTGGGTTTTACAACCTTGTTTTCCTACTGCCTTACATGCACACTCTACTGATAGGGAAGCACAACTTATATTGTGTGCTACTACAGGAAGTGCAGTAACTACTTCTACATTACTACACAAGGGCAGCACATCACGAACTAGGAGTTCAAGCAATGCGTCATCAGCCTTGGACCACATAGAAATAAGGGGAAAAACGTATGACATAGCAAAATCTTGATCAGATATGATGGGCTCAAATTCCCCCAAGCCAGCTGCATTGGCCAGCTCCACATCCATGTCACTTCTGTAGATGTCAATGATGTCATCGACATCCCAGGAGGTGGAAGGAGGGGCAGAGATGTCCTTCTTCTTGGAGCGCTGCGTGCGCTTGCACTTCCGCGATGGCTGCCCTTCTTCGTCCAAGTCTGGCTCCTGTGCCATGAAATCCATAAGCGCAGTCATGGTAGTGATCTCCTCTAGTTGGGACTTCCAATGAGGAGAGGCGGAGGGAAGGACGAGAGGTTTGACTGTTTGAGTTGAGAAGGTGCCAGCGGTGATGGCGGCGTTGATGGTGCAGATGTGCTCCATCGAGGCTTGAATGCTGAGTCATTTGGCGAGGGTGAAAGCTTGTTGGATCTGAAGATCTGTGAAAGGGCCATAAGAACCCTGGTAAGATTGCGCACTTTGGTGTGCGGTGAGGCAGGGGTCTGGGAATGAGGATGGACCTGAGGTATGGATGACAACAGGGGGGGCGATGGCAACGGAGGCAACCTCTGCTGTAGTGTTGGCTTGGGCCTTACCCTTGCCCTTTCTGCAGCGTGACTTCTTCTTTGGCTTCTCATTCTTTTTATCGGATGTCAAAGCCACAGGTTTCTGCTGCTGCTGCTGGAAAGTGGGCTCAGCACCCTTTGCTTTCACGGCAGAGATCTTGTTGGCCTGGTGGCCATTTCCTTTGCCCTTCATCAGGGTGTGCTGCTCCCAGGCAAGGATCACTGCCTCGTGAATCTCCTTGGGAGTCAGGATCTGGGACTTGCCATCCTTGTCCTTGAGGGATGAGAGGAGCTGTGTGGTCATCTCATACTGAGACAGGAGTTTGGCCAGCATGAGCATGGCCTGCACTTTCCTGCTAAGGGAGTAGTCTACTTCAGAGAGGCAGATGAAGAGGGTCTCGATTTTTACAAGAGCAGGACCAGGGTGAGACAAGCCAGGGATAGAACAATCTAAAAGCTCCCTAAAAAGGGAGTATGCTGAGCTGACGGAAGCCTTGTCGAACTCCACCTTGAGCTTGCTGAGGAGGTCATCAGCATCGTTGTCATCAAACTTCTGGCAGAGGCCATTCATCATGTAGAGACGGATGGTGCCAACAATCGTGTCATTGGCACGATGCCATGCCATATAGAAGTTTCGGTCGTCAACCTTCGACTCCGAGGTCAGGGCATCAGGCAAGGGAACAGAGACCACCCAGTACGATCCAGTGGACTTCAAATAGACATCCATGACTGGCCACCAAGAGCACCAGTTGGAGCCATTGAAGACGGGGATGGTGACGGACTTGAGCATGGAGGTAGACATGTTGATGATCTGCTCATTGCATCAGTTAAAAGTACAAGCAATGGTGAATCAAACTGGCATAGCTTCACCCTACTCCTGGTTCCAATCAAGTTGCGTGCTAAAAAGCGACAGCAACGATCTGGTACCAGCATAGTGCGAGGTAAAACGGCAACACCTTCTGTACGCTCAGCTTTCAGGTGCATTTCTGCACACCGTCCGCTAAGGCATCTGGCAATCACTACTCTTTGATGATGTGACAGCTAGGAACAGCATTGGCACACATGCATTTCTGCACAGTGCAGCCACTGCGTTCACCAGCTTGCATCATTGGGGCTCATAACCTGTTGAAATAGAAGGAATGCTCATCTAACACTTACTTGGTAGAGGTGTTGTAGAGTTGCTAAACTGCATGTATGATTGTTGTAAGAACAAGAGTGTTATTCAAACTCAGCACTTGAGTTTGGTTTATATAAGATACATCATGTGACCGTAGTCACGTGCTTAATATCTATACTACGTATTATATGTGAAGTGCAGTTGCACTAGTGCACATTCAACAGTAGGTACCTCATTATTACCTGATTCACTCCCATTAATATGTGAGATGCTTAGAGTATCACATGCTATCACTTCATTCTCACGCAGTGTACAAACTTGGATGTTTCGTTTGCTCTCGTCAATTCTGTGTGTCTTCAGTTAGCATTTGTATCACCACTCACCACTCGTTTTGCACACAAGTGTACTTAATAGTAAATTCTGTTCATTTGTGGGTTTTCAGTATGTACAGCACTCATACTGCTACTATTGCTATTATACTATCTTGTCATCTGACCGCTTTGTATGCATGGAGAATGTAATATCAGAAAATTGATCCATGTTTTCATGCTGTTTAATGATCCCTGAATATAATAAGCTGTTGTCATAAGGTATCAGAATTACAGTGCTTGTTCCAACTCGTCTGGTTCCAGACAGGAAAGGGAGAATTTTGACAATGTAAAATAATATCGACGAGACCTGACAAGCAATACTGGTTTCGAGCACATTATATAAGAATAGATTCTCATGGACGGTCAGTTTTTTGCAACTTTTGTGATGAAAGAGAGTTATGGTTGCGAAGAACCTGATGGTTTTGATCGCCCAACACTGAGTCACACGACTGGCACCATTTCTTCGACCCGGCCTTTATCTAAAAACTACCTAATCCCTTTATAATTGCCTGGCTTCATATGCTTATGTTGTAGTCGACTGACAAGGTAGGGAAGCAGCGGTGGAAACCGACTATCATCGATACTCCGCGGTACCTGAACGACGATGTATCTTCCATGTTGCTCTCTCTTTGCACCAATGCGCTCACCACTCACCGCATAAACGCCTATCGTTTTGCCCTGCCTGCCTCCAACTCCACTACCTATGTCACCCACCCTCCTCGATCAACTCCCCCAGAACAACAGGCGGGCCCGCATCCTCAACCAGTGAAAAGCTTTTTCTTCTTTTCTTCCTTTCACCTTATCACAATCTAGACAATGACGTAGTATGATATCATTGGTCCGTGCGCATAAGTAGTATAGTATATAAGTAACACCTTTTTGTATCATACCTTAGACTTGGAATTTCATTATTTCATCCGAAAGCGTTCCCTTCGAGCGTGATCGTTTGAGAGTCGTGTCATAATTCCAAGTCTACTTCTCGAACCGAACGCCACTCCTCTACTCGCCACTACGGCACTCTACTACATCCGCAACCGACAACTTCTTGCCCGGCGCGCACTCCGCGTCTGTGTCTTAATCCTTCGCTCCCCACTTTCCGACCAAGGGCCTCTTCGGCCCCGTCACTACACCCGGATTCCAGGGTTAAGGAAAATCTCGCTTCGCTCGGCGACCCTCTATTCAAGGAATTAGAGCACTCCACTTTGGAGACCCCCCCGACGCCTGAACGATTTTATCGCGGCCCGCTCATTTTGAGGGTTCACCTGCGTGTCTTCAGTAGGGTGCAAGGGATCTGAAGGAAGAGTGTTCAACAGAGTCGTGCCTTACGTGACAGGCAGGGTATAGGACCTTTGAAATCCTAGTTGATGCGCTCGTTCGGCGCAACATAAATACGAATAAAGTTGCTGAGGCCCATAGTGCACTAGGGCAAGGTTCCAGAGACCCGAGGCTTACATCCCCGATATCTCTG
This sequence comes from Xerocomus cyaneibrunnescens, assembly GCA_038088975.1. NCBI lineage: Eukaryota > Fungi > Basidiomycota > Agaricomycetes > Boletales > Boletaceae > Xerocomus > Xerocomus cyaneibrunnescens. The sequence goes on from JBBPJY010000657.1 coordinate 13,504, forward strand.
GCACGGTGACAACTCCGCGTGTAAAGAGTTGAGGTTTCGCGTTACCAGAAACGTTAGCGACCATCGTCCCGCCTGATTCTACCAGGGGATTCCCTGTCCCCATCTCGTCAAAGGTTTTTACGCAGCGGTCGAGCTTTGCTCCCCTGCCAATCTAGATCTAGCACCCCTTCCCCGCCTTTGGTGTGCAAGTCGGCTCGTAGCAGAGCTCGCCGTTACGCACACACCGCGCCATTATTCCCGCTCGGCCTATCCCTGAGGTGATTCGTCTGGCCGCTACCGATGAACCCACCACCTCCTTCATCCACACTCACATCAATGTCCGGGCCAGAGCCCTACCCCACCAGAACGGAGTCTCGTTCCACTCTTCGTGGAGTGAGAGTACCCTCAAGAACGGCATCTCGCGCCGACCCCCCGCTTCCTATTATGGGGACCTTACAGGTCCAAAGTCCCATCCCGACGCGTCCGCCGTTCTCGCGGACATCCACAGAAGCCGGTCCCTCGTTGACCGCACAATTGACTGCTGCAGCTACGGCTGCTTTAAATCCACTTGCGCCAGTGGCTGGCGCCCCGACATTCCTGACACAACAGGAGTTTGCCGATAAATATAATGATTGGTACTACCGTGCCATGAACAATCCGGCCACCGCCGGCCCTCCTCCTCGTCCCTTCTCTCCTCCGACGCCGCTTACTCCCCAGCGGCAAAATGTACGAATGACATCTCCGGGACGTCCCCTACCGAACGTACCCCCCGCCCCCGTCATCAGCTTGCCAAAAGCAAGCAAATCCTGGGTGTCGAAACCCGATCAATTTGACGGCGACCAAAAGAAGTATGTCCAGTGGTGGTGACGGGTCGTCCTTTACCTCGCCGGCTTTGCGGAGCAGCCCTCCGATAAGCAAAAAATTCTAATTGT
>JBBPJY010000658.1:0-14406 GCA_038088975.1 Xerocomus cyaneibrunnescens
GAGTCCATGGACGAAACTAGATGACTGAGTGGGTAGTTCCCTCAGTCTAGTTGTCTAGCTCTTCCCACCTCATCCACTTTACAATCGTCGGAGCTCGGCTCGCTTCGCTCGCCTCGCTCCTCCTCTGAGAACCCCGTGTCATGAGAACTCTCCCACGTCACCGCGTATTGGATAACAAAGGCATTTCCAAAAGGATCATACCCGGTGCCGTGTTTTCTCTCATAACTAATTTCTTCACTAACCGTAAAAGTAAATTATTCTCACCCCAAGTTCTATATAGACTCGGTGAGTTCGTCCGTCTTTTTTAGACCAAGAGCAGACCTGATGAGTCCATGGACAAAACTAGATGACTGAGTGGGTAGTTCCCTCAGTCTAGTTGTCTAGCTCTTCCCACCGAATCCACTTTACAATCGTCGGAGCTTGCCTCGCCTCGCTCCTCCTCTGTCTAGCTCTTCCCACCTCATCCACTTTACAATCATCGGAGCTCGGCTCGCTTCGCTCGCCTTGCTCCTCCTCCACCTCCCGGTTCCAACAACACAATATACATGGTCTGATGCTTATCAGTGGGTTCAAAGCCTTCAACTTGCTGCTCATCCTTGATGCACGCAAGCTGTACCCGTCATTCAACATTCCGATGGTGCACCTCCCAGCAACGATCTCGAACAACGTGCCGACGACCAATTCTAGCCTGAGGAGCGACATAAGATTGAATGCGCTCGTGGATGAGTGCGATTTGATAGAGCAGAGTGTCCCAGCGAGTTGGAATTGGGTGTTTGTGTCGAGACGCAGGGCGGTAATTACAGGTTCATTTTTGCGATGGGTGTATTGGCAGTATGTATCCTTTTCTCCGCATCGGCGTCGTATTGATTGGGGCTCAGTTAGTGGCCAGACAGGTGCTTCGTTAGTGTGCACCCCAGAACTAGGGATGGTTCGACATGGTGCACAATGACGTCGAGTTGCTCAAAATACGCTATGGACTAGATGTCAAAGGGAAGAGTGAAGGGCGTCTTATTATTCGGTCGGTCGAGCCCCGCCTCTCTTCCCCTCCGCTTCTCACCCCTCCCACAGAAATGAATCAACGGTCTACACGACCGCTGTCATCACCAAGATACTCAAAGAAGAAAGCGATGCGCTCTTCGACCTGCGCTCCGCCTCCCTCGGACAAACCCCTCTAGGGCGGCGTCCCCTCCCTGATCGACCGTGCGCGCACGACTCACCTCTCGCTGCGCGCCATTCCTGAAGGAGCGGCACGCACAGCTGAGAACATTTCTTATGCATGCAAGCAATGCCTGTCCAAGATGGAGGGAATGATGGGGTTGGATGGAGATATGAAAAACTGAACTGCAAATTTTGAAGTCACGGAACGAGGTATAGAGGGGTCATATGAGTTTCTCTTCATCCAACACCCCATTCAGCAAGGATCCCGTGGGCTTGATGATCAGTCAAATACTGAGGTCACTGCCAAGGAATGTAGAAAGGTAACTCAGTAACAGTGGCTCGTTGAGTAAGAGAATAGTAGCCATCACCAACCGAAAACGCTGTCGCGTATTGTCTGAGGTGAATAGCTGACTCAGTATGGTTTGATACGAGTCATCCAACCAGTGTCCACCCTCAGTGGTGACAGCTTGCAGAGGCCGGTGAAGCCATTTGTGAGAGTCAGGGCCAATATCATCGTCCCCTTTGATGGCATTGCACGCCGTCGACGCCCACTGGGAGAAATGCTGGGAATGATGGACAAGTAATCAACACTAGTCCTCGTCTGGCCAGAAGAGAACAGCTTATGAAGTGGGTGATGAATGAACTTTTCGATATCTTCATCAACAAGATGCTCGGGGATTGCTACCCATTTGTTTATGGAATCAGATGGCCAGATTTTGAGTTCGGTGAGGATGTCATCTTCCAGGCAAGCAGTGATCAGGAAACGAAGATTCGTTGGAAAAGTGTTTGGGGCGATTTTCTCAGAGATGGTGGTTAGAAGCCGTCGACGACTGGCCAAATTGCCACTCTCATCGAGGGCATGGACTCGGATGATGATAACTGTTGTAAGGCTGGAAATGATTTTGTATGGAGCGCGCGAGGATGAATCTGTACGACTCAAAGGTTCGGACGATGATAGGAACCAAGAAAAATTGTTATTCCAATATTCTACTCTTTATTATATATACCCTAGTTCTATTTCATTTTTATGTCTGTGTCTAGAACAGTTAGGAGCAGTTCATTGTCGAGCGTGATAACTCGACTGGGTAATCGGCTGCCCTATTTGGCTTGCCTATACCAACAATGACTAATGGTCCAATAAGATGGAGGTGCTTGCTAGGTCCGATGGTAAGCTTCTCGACTTGTTCTGTGGGCGATTGTGACATGCGAAATGCTCGATCGTCCTTCACGGCACCCCGAGCCTCGTCTGCAACCTCATGTCGCGCGACCAGACATTCCAAGAATTGATGGTCAAGATCGAGCTCATGGAGGACTGGACGGAGGTGAGCAAGAAGTAGTCAGACACGATTGTTGAGTTAGCGAGGGAGTTCTCGACAGTAAGAGTGCAAGAGAGAACATACAGGGGGGCGATGGAGCAGGTGCCGGCAGACTTGGACGCCCTTGAGCAGGACAGCACTAAGCTCAAGACCATGGCTGCGCCAGTGAGACAAGCTTATGGCACTCAACCTGCTGAGTCAGACGACATACATATCGAAGGAAGTGTCAAAACTGCTCATCTACTCGAGTAGGTATGTTTTCTTTTCACACAAGCCCGTCATCCTGCGACGTCTGATCTCCTGTTGTCAGATCAATGTCCTCCGCAGAACAGTGCGGTTCCTGCGGACGGTGAATTCGTACCCCAAAGGCCAAGACTTGCTGAAAGAGATCCAAGTGCACTCGCCACCAATGCCCCCTCTGGACCCATCAACACTGTCCGACTCAGAGTCGGACGCGTCGGACCTGCCCCTGTTGCCACCGCCGCCGATCTGCTCGCTCGCCAAACACAAGGATGTTGTACCGCGACATGGTCGAGTTCTCGTCGTCACCCAACGCCGTTAACCTGTTTGCGCTGCATGCAATACGCGCCAAGGGCAAGGGCAAGACGACCACGACGAGGGAGTGGATCCAGTGCAAGGACATGTCGGTGCAGCAGGTACTAGAGCACAAGACGAGGTGGAACGGCTGAGCAGTCGGGTGAGGGGGGCCGATCGCGCCAGCGCACTCTGACACACCACAATTGAAGACTCATTATTACAATACCCATACCAGTACTCGGAATTTAGACCACTGTTCTGTGTACACGCTTGTGGGCTGGGCTTGTTCGGGCGCCAATATCGTACTGCTACAGCTTGGCGGTTGGTTTGGCCGCGAAAAATAAAGATATTACCCTACATAACACGGATGCCGCTCTTGCCACACTGAATATAATCTGCGGGGGAGCTATGACGAAGACAGGCCGATCTGTCGAAGACACTTTGCTGAGAGATAACTGTGCTCTTCAACGCCTCGTTGGGGTTTTTATATCAACTCCGCTCCCTGCGCCAGACTTCTGGCGCCAGTCTGAAAAATTTAGCGCACACGGAGGTCAGGACGTACCAACAAACTCCACAGATGACCCAGGAGGTCCCCACGTCCATGTCGAGGCGATGAGCAGATCGAGTACGCCGGGAAGTCCCACAGACACAATGACCGAGTCACCCAGTGATGGGGGCAATACGAGCAGGCAGCTGGGACGGGCAAGGAAGTGGCAACGACGGCGCAACGAACGGCGCCAGCGGTGACTCGCAGCGAGTCACGATGAGCCCGTTAGCTACGAGACAACCAAGTCAGCACCCGGCACCACTGGAGAAACCCATGCGACGTACCTGAACCATCTGATGACCGCATGAATGCAGCGCACGCACCCCCATACGTCGAGCTCGAGGGGGAGATGGGCGGGGGTGCGAGCTCCAGAGGACTTCCCAGATATGTCAGCAGCGTCCAGGCACGTTGATGACGCCAAGATTCGTCTGAAGAAACTGCAAAACGCGTTAGAACGCCAGGACAAGTGGTTAGAGCCAGAAGTAGAGAGTGGTGCACCAGGAGAGGCCCCAGACGAGCGCTGCGAGACGGATCTCCAAGCACGTGTCGGTAGCGTCCAAGCTCAATGAGGACATCAGGGACCAGCTAAAGACGCTAGAAGACGCGTCAAAACGCGTCAGTGGACAGTTAGAGCGACATGTGAAAGAGAACTCACCAATGAAGGCTCCAGGTGACCCAGGCGGCGAAGGGTGGTGCCAAGCAACCCCCAGAGCATCCAGGAGCGCCACACAAGCGTTGGAGGACCGGCACGTCGATGGGACGCATGCACCATGACGAGATAGAGGTCCAGGAAGTGACAAGGGCGAGCGAGAGGTGTTGGGCGGCGTCGAGAGTGATTGGAGGCGCCGAAATGATGGCGACGGCGACGGAACTGGCAGGAGACGAAGTGGAACGGACAGCGCAACGAGCGGCACGCTCAGCAACTCGAAACAAGTCGATGTGAGGCCGCTAGCTGAAGAAGGCCGAAATCAGCACAGTGGGAGCAAGCACTCAGCCGTATGAAGACATGGGAATTCAAATTGCTTACTCTGCACTGACCCATAGATTATGTCCGCGACTTCGGGGTCTGTCAGTCTTCTCCATCTTCGATCGCTTGCAACATTTGTATCTCTCTCCGCCGTTGCTGTAGGGGTTGGCTGGAGGATATTGCACAGAAGCAAGAGCTGGAAGAATATGGTTGTCCAAGCAAATTCACAAGTTCATCGACATCCCATCTATTGGTTCGACGATGGCTCAATGATCGTGAGGGTTTATGACCACCACGCTGACGGTCAAAGCGGCATTGTGCTGTTTAGGATCCACGAATCGTTGCTGCACCGACACTCCAAGGCCATTCTGAAGCGAGAGTCAGAGGGCGAGTACGACATTCCTACGATGACCATTCCTCTTGCACTTGGTGTGCAAGCCCAGGATTTCATATCGCTATTGGCACATCTCTACCATGACACGTGAGCATCCAAGTCGTGAACCAGATCATCCGTCGTTCTCATTTAAGCGCTTTGGTATGCATGCATAACCCAGTCCTCTATCGCCAGAAGCACCTTTTCAACACGTTGCCGCTATCCTTCGCGTGTCCTCGCCGGAGCAATTGGACCTCCCGTCCGTGCACATCTCGGCGAGATCTTACCTTGTCGCCATGTTTCCTAGCGGACCATCCCCTTTTATTCACCCCAATCATCTCGAGGAAGCGTTGAGTCTTGCTTTGCATTTCAAAATCACCTCCGTGAGTCATCACTTGGCGCTCAGCTGTCATCTCGATTTATCACATGGACTGCACTCGTTGTGCTTCTGGCTCCCCGATAAGTTAATGTGTGCATGCTCACTCGACTCACAGATCCAAAAAGGCATTTATTACAGCCTTGTGACGACGACCGATTTTGAACCCAGCTCAGATGCTACACACGCCGAACATACGGTATCGTCGAAAACGGCAGCCCTAATGCCCACAGACATCGCGCGTTGCCGGAATCTTATGAATGGGATCGTGGAGCACTTTACTCCCGTCTTATTTGAACCGGTGTGTCCAGCCTTCTTAATCACCTCCATTTTTGATGCCTAGCCCTTTTGGTTGTGGATGGGGTCGGTGGCGTGTTTGTGTCCATGCGTGTATTTTTGCAGTCGGTCCAGTTCCGCTGATTTGCTTATTTCTTTTTCCAGCCTGTGACACCACACATGTCGTGCACCAACCTATTAGCCGACAAATGGTTCCCTCTGGTCATTCAGTCTGCAATAGCTGGGGATAGCGTGTGTAAACCCCTCGAAGCTCTCGAGCAACTCAAACAAATCGACTGGGGGGCAGAGGGATTGTGTGCTGCATGCATCAGTGAAAAAAGAGAAGAATGGACGAATGAACAGGTAGAGGTGTGGGAGAAGATGGATGCCTGGCTGAAGCTGGATATGACGTCGGAGTAGATCGGATGATTGCATGGGAAACGTTCATCAACGGCACCCACTTCCCGTGTCCGAATGCCCTGCATGCTCGGTAGTCCGGTGTCCCTACCAAGGTTTGTACGTCACTTGTGGGCGCCAACATGAATTTCAATTTGTCGGTTGTTATGTTTCACGTATAACAGCCCCCGGGCTGGCTGGCACGCGGCCACAGCGGACAGAGAGAGGAGATTGTAATGAACGGTAGGTCCAGGAATTCCTCCTTTTAAATCGCCGACAACGATCCAGGCGTTTGGCAGGGCTGCGATCAGGATCTGAGCAGCGACCAGTCCCCCGAACTCACCTTCCCGTAGCCGCAGCCTCTGGACAGCGTGAAGTATATCCGTGGAAACACAAGCAGCGACGGCCTTTTGTTCAACGTTCATCAGCCTTTTCTGATCTGATGGTCCTGTTTCCTAATTCTCAGCCCCCTCTGCAGGCGATGCTCCATAATTTCATAGTTGCCTTCCAGGAACACCGCTTCATTGTGGGTGCAACACCGCGGGGGTGGGTGGTCGTTAACCCAAGTTGCATATCGTCTATTCATTTTTCGTGAATATGGGCTAGCCCTCAAGTGGTGTGCAAGAATGGATTATAATTCCCGCCATAGAATCGCCGTTCCATGGATTTTTTTCACCTTGAGAGTAGGTGGCCTATCCGCAATGCGAATGGTGATGTGGTGACAAGATTGTACCACGTAATCATCGCTTCCTGGCTTCAATTTCGGAGTTTTGTACGCTGTGGCAAGGAACGCAATTTGATACACACGGTGTGGATGTATCATACTGGTCGTGTCGTCCTCCGAAATATGGCATGTTCGTAACGCCAATGGCTGCGGTACAATACGACGCGGAAGACATGCTGTGGCATGTTTTTTCGATTGCTTTCGTGACGGATCTTGGATTCATTTCGGAGTCGTTTCAACCAGTAGGCGCTTTCTGATGACTTGATAGCTCCCTCTAACGAGATCAGAAGGACACCCACAGATGACGAAGGGTATGTCTTGCATTTGTCCAGGGTCGGCTTGCATCTCTCTGAATACGATCTTCACAAACATGACAGAGCGGTGGCAGAACGAGATCTATCGGGTGCGTATAAATATGCAGGCAGTATACCTCACTGCAGATTCAAACCTGTACTTTCTGACATCGTTCCCAACAGCGAACGCGATATACGCACATACCATAGAACATTTCGCGCGGTAGGATGAACGGACCACCGGGAAAGGCCTCGCATGGTCGATTCCGGTATCGCCGATATGGCGTATACGACCTGACGTACGAAGACACTGCTTCGTCTCCATATACGTGGCGCGTTTACTCGTCGGATGGGCTTCGAGCGGTATGCAATGGAATATTCCACATGGGGAGACTGCTCGTCGATACGATCAAGCTCGCACCGGTGGAACTCGTGGCGTATATGGTGACCACCATCTGGCGGGGCCTTTACCCAGCCATTAATATTTATTGGCTGGACGCCTTATCTGATATGGTGCGTCGTTCGCGTCGTTCACACAGGCAGTGTTTTTTTTATTCCCAGTAGATGGGGTATGGTTTTACAGACGAAGCGGTACGTGCAAAGATGTACTGGTCGCTCGCCATTTCTTGGATTTCTTGCGCTTTGATCAACGTCGCAGCCGACCGCACATAGTAAGTGTTCAGATACGGACATGCTCAGCTGCTAACCGTAATCGCAGTGCTTGGTCGCTGGAAATTTTGACCAAGCGGTTGAGAACGCATTTTATTCCTCAGCTGATACGCGGTAGAGGCATTTAGTTCGTAATCGAATGTCTCTAACTACCCTCTTCTAGCAAGTCTAAGTGTTGATCTACTCTCCGTCCATGGTACGTCTCGTGCTCGCAAAACAATAGAAAACTCACGTGTAACTAGATTTGTACACAATCGTTCCTGTCAAGTCATGGTTCGCATCCGAATGTCCAGGTGGCCTTGTCCTGAGACAATTGAGTCAGCTCGTGCAGTGCAGCATTGAGTTGACTTCTCAAATGATCGTATTACTATATGCCATCTCCCGTAAACGCAGTCCGGAGCGGCAGGTGTTGTTGTGTTTCTGTGTCGCCCGTGGACTTGTTTGGTGGCTGGCTCCGTCAAATGGCATTGGTTCCTCAGGTCCGTCCGACTGGGACTCTATTCCACTATTCGTTCACACCCGAGGACAGCGTTCATATACTGGTCCAACAATAGGCACTTCCAAAGAATGAAAACCCTTTTTGGCCTCGCTTTTTCGACTCAGTACAGGGCCAACCTCGTTCTAGACGGAATAGCGAGCTCTATTGAGATTGGCACGTGCAGCTCCTCCTAGTCTTCGCCGATTCTCACGTCCACACACAGAATACAAGAAATCTGCGGAGCAACTTGGAGATGTTCAAGTCTTGGACCCTGCTCCCTGGCGTGCCGACCTTCTTCGGGACTGGTATTGGGATTTTCTGGTAAATATCACTCTGGATCTTCCAATGGTAATGCGCATCGTATTCCTTCTTCCTGGTATCTCATCATGCTTCTTCAGGCCGTTTACGCGTTGATATTTCCGGCCTATTTGTCTCCATCGTCCGTGGTTTCGACGGCACTTCTACAACAGGCCACTAGATCTATTTCGTTGAGCATAGGACGGTATACGGAGGATGTGCCGTCCTTGCTAGATGTTTGCTTGGAGGCCAAGTGGCTTTATGATGCCATCAACTACCAGAGCGCGATGCAACGGGGTACCGATCCCTTCCCCCGTCCAAACGATAGTACCTATGACGCAGGCATGAAGATCTCCTTCAGGTAACACCGTCTTTTCCAACAGTTGTTGTATCCATAACGCTGACGTCCACACGTCGACATTTCAAGACACGTTTCGTTTCGATATCCAGAAAGTGATCACCACGCCCTCCGCAATGTCTCCTTTGATATCCTGCCCGGCGAGCTCGTGCTTGTGGTGGGCACCAACGGAAGCGGAAAATCGACCATGCGTAAACTGTTGGCCCGACTGTTCGATCCGACGGAGGGTGAAATCCTCGTCAATGACATCCCGCTCGTCCGTTATGACGTCGACCAGCTCCGTGCCGCCATGGCGTTCCAGTTACAGTCTCCAGTCGTCTACCCCGTCAACGTGCGGGAGAACATCGCGTTTGGGCTCCCACCTACGTTTGACGTGGAGCAGGAGCACGTCGAGGAGGCGGCCCAGATGGGGGGCTGTTCCGAATGGATAGCGAGGCTCAGCGATGGGTACGACACGCAGCTCGAGCCCTCGTTCGATATCCATAATGGGTGGATCGACGGCATGTACGGATACCCGTCCGAGGCACTGAAAGAGGAGCTCGCTCGACACAAGGGTCGTCTCGTGTCGATGTCAGGTGCGTGCATGCATCGCCCATGAAACTCGAAGCGAACTGCCGTTGACCCCGCGCCCACAGACGGTGAGAAGCAACGCCTCGCAACGTCAGTCCCCGCTCGCCCCTCACGCACACATATCCGTTCCGCTAATGACACCTACAGCGCACGCACGTTCATGCGTATCAACAATCGCCAGACACGACTCGTCATGGTCGACGAAGCGACGTCCTCGCTGGATCCCGTCGCCGAGCGCGCAATCCTGAGCGCATTCCGTAGCGTGCGCGCGGGCAAGACGATCATCCTTGTCACGCATCGGTTCCACCACCTCGTCCACGAAGCCGATCGCATCCTGTACGTCTCTCTCACCCCCTTCCTTTTTTGCTGATGGCGCAACGTCTTTGCTGCTAATAGGTGTATGAAAGACGGGTGCGTCGTCGAAAGCGGCACCCACGCCGATCTGGTCCGCGCCAATGGGGATTATGCCGCCTTGTACCACGCCCAGATCGAGTGGACCGGTTAAACCCCCTTTCCTCCCCCGACTGGTAACCTTGATCATGCCGCTCTCTCTCCCTCTATGCCATGTTGTTCTTTTTTTTCTTTATATATTTCGCCTCGCTCACAATCCCCCCTCTTGTCGTCCGCGTACGCGTTATATTAATCACCTTCTGTGGACTGGTTGTGGTTTTCGATCACCGGCCACCGTCGGTTAATCGTACATGCCCATCTCACAGAAGTTGTCAATATGCACGTGCTCGTACTTTCCCACATCAGCTGCCCACCCACAGACAATCGAGTTCATAACATGCTGCTCATTTCTCACGTACATGCCGTCGAGTACAGCATGTCGTATTAGTTTCTCATCAGCGACCTAAATTCGTATATAGTAATCCTGCAACGAGAGAGGGACGAAAACATTCGTGAGGCACGTATATAAAAGCACGAAGAAAAGTGATTATGCTTGTCCATAACGATGCAGTTAAAAAAAAGGTCATGGAGCAATGACGCCTCGATGCCGGTATACCGTACGCGGGCTCCAAGACGACATGAAGTGGTGTGATAGATCCGTGATCCGCGTAAACCATGTCTCTCGTTGCCCATAAGATTAAGAAGGAAAGCGAATAGGAAAATCAAACCCGACGAGGCACGGTTCAATCCAAGATCTCGAACCGCCCTCGTTTCCCTTCTCGTATTTCTCCCCCATCTTCGTCCAAACCCCGCTTCTCACCCACACCGACGCCGACATCGAGACCCACCTCCATGCCCTCGAATGCGGCAAACCCTTCGGGTACACCGATCCCCATCAGATTCTCGTTGCTCACGAGATCCTTGAGGATGGCTTGATACCGCTCGTCGGAGAGACCCATACCCGCCAACGGATTGATCCGTCCATCGTCGTCATAACTCGGCATCGTTGACGACGATGAGGCAGCAGCACCTACTGCGAGCGCCTCGTTGAACCCCCCGTCCGACAGGGGTGGTATGCCCACCGGTTTCTGTACCTTGGACATTTGTTGAATCACCTTGAGATGCATCAGATGTTTCTGTTCATCAGGAACAATCGTCAGGCATCGATCTACTCGTGGCTGAGTGATACGAACGCACCTCGAGCATGTCCAGCAGGCCCTCTTTCGTAAACGGCTTCGGAAGGATGTCGTTCATCCCAGATGAATAATACGTCATGATTTCGCTTGGTTTTGAATTGCTAGTCATTGATATGATGGGCGTCATGTGATCGAACTGCCTTATCAATGATGTGGCAGATATCCCATCCATCTTTGGCATCACGATGTCCTACCGGCACAAAAACCAGCGCATCAGTATCCAAGACAGACGCGAGCACGCGTATCAAGACGCACCATCAAAACCAGGTCGTACTTTTCCAAGTTCATCTTGGTCACTGCGCCAACTCCATCCACAGCCACGTCGATGGCGCAGCCAAACACTTGCAAAAACTTGCTGCTCAATCGTCGACTCACCGCATCATCGTCCACCAGCAACACACGTGGCGGCACCGCCCACCCGGGGACAAAGGTCGACCGGCGTATACGTAGTTTCTTATTGCTCCCTGTACCAGAGGGCGATGATGTTGAAGAGGAGGATGGTGAGGGTGATCCATCCGAAGGGTTCGTGGGGGTCGGTTGCACAACTTCCTCTGGCCCTGGACTGTCTTCCCTCTCGTATCCCTCGTCCCCTCCGCCATCCGCCCCCGCATTCGACGCGGAACTGGACCCGACTGCACCTTCCTCCCCCGGAAATGTCCAATTTCCATTGCTATCGTCGACGTTGCTCCGGGGCAACAGGTGTCCAAGCGTAAAGACTTGTAGTCCCTCATGCGCATTCTGCGCAGGTGGCTCCCACACATCTCGCGGGATGATAAATGGTTCATCCCCCGCCGATGTCCCAGGGTCGTGCATCTGGAGGTGCATTTGGGATATCCGCGACAGGGCATCCTGGTCCGAGTTGGCAGTCACGTCTGTCCCGCTGGACGAGTTTGCGGTCGTGCTCGACCGAAAGGACAATCCGCTCTCTGCACGTCGAGACATTTCGTTCATTTGCACAAGACTTGCACGCACGATCGCACTCGGATCTGGGTGCTCGCCGAGACCCAGGACACGCTGCGTTTCTTGCGCAGGTAAGAACTGTACCCGTGGACCTAAACTATGCGAAACCTGACTGGCGGCCTGGCTCGCTTGACTCTGGCTCTGCGTGGGTCCCAGCGCTTGCAATAACGAGGACGATGACGGGAGTGGTGGAGCTGGTGGAGCTATCGACAGAGGTTGTAGAAACGGACTCGGTTGAGGTTGCGAGCTAGTAAAAAGCGATGACGCTGCGGACGCAGCATTTCCTGTGCTTGGCGCGAAAAGGGACGGAGGCGGATGCGTGCTAGGGGTCATGCTGTGGGCAATGCTTGGGGCCGCAGGGGCCACGACGGGTGTTTTTGGCTGAGGAACTGATGAAGGAGGAGCGAAAGTGGATGGTCCAGCTGTCGGTGCTCCCATACTATCCTTGTGTTTCACTGATACGACGAGAGGGTTAATATATGTAAAAGGAAGATAGGCGGCGAGAACGAAAGTGTCCTCGAGACCACACGCCAGGGAGACTCTATGGAGACCATGACCGCGTGTCACCCTTAATCATGCGCAGGCTCGTACGGGTTCTGATGTAACCAAGCGACGGGGTGCCTCGACAGGCAGCAATACCATACGAACCAATACGCATACAACGCCTCAGCTACCTGCGATAACGTGGATCGCGCGGCAACTCGACTCGCAACCTGGCTGGCTCACAGGCCAACGAGGCTACTGCTGATACTTGGCGTTCATCCGTCTGCAACCATAGAGGCAGGCCGACGCAGGAAGAAGGCGGTATAATCGCGAAACACGGTGAAAAAATAAGAAGCTCAACAGATGAGAGACTTACCCCCGTCCATCCCTAAAAAATACTGAATAAGACCCTGCATGAACCCATCTTGTTGTGCCATGTTCTTCTGAAAATTGACTATCTCGCCGAGGACATCTCGATATCCCCGCTCAAGACCACGCATGCGTTCTTCCGACCTCCCTACCTGGGCGCGGAGAGCGTCGTTCTGGGCCTGTAGCGATACGATCTGCTGCTGCAACGCCGAGACCGTACTTTGGAGACCGTTTGACATTGTTTGGAGCGCGGTCGACTGGGCGTGAAGGGAGGCGGTCTGGGATTGGAGGGTACTTGTTTGGGACTGCAACGCAGACGTCTGGCTCTGGAGGGCGTTCGTGTGCGATGCCAGAGTGGTCGTCTGAGAGTGTAGCGACTCCATTTCGCCAGCGGTCGCTGGACCTGGGGAGCCTGAAGAGACGGAGCGGAGAGATGACGACGGGACATTGTTCTGGACAGATTTGCGAGCCGCGGGGACCTTGCGCTTGATGTTTTCGAGCGCATCGCGTCTGTCGATGTGAAAATCGGGGTGGCGAAATGTCCACGAGTGTTCGCCGAACTGAGTGTCGTCGGTGTTCTTGACCTAGAGGGGTGGTGTTGTTTAGCTCCACGAACGGGATGTCCGGGCCGCGATGGAAGGAAGTTCCCATGAGGAAAGAGTGCGGGAGCCCCCTTGAGGCGACCCCAAAAAAAGAGGGGCCCGGGGATCGCAGAGAGCACGTCACCTCGCCGTGAAAAAAGAAGCGGGCTGGCGCTCGATCCCGTGCCGTTTTGCACATGATCATTACCGAAGCAACCGAATAAAGCAAAAGGGATTCCCCGGGAGCAGAGGGATCCCCCTCGTGGATGATCGGCTCACCTTGTGAAAGTCATACTTGTTCAGCTGGCGCACGAACGAAGCAAAGTTGGAGTGCTTGAACAGGCGAGGAAGGATCGATTTTGTAAATTCGTTCATGTCCTGGGAAACGAGGTCAGATATGAGGGGCAGATCGTGCACTACCTGCGATGGCAGGGCCAAGGAGTGCACTGTGCATACCTTGACGACAAAGCAATCGCCACCAGGGCCCCATGAGACGACATGGGAAAAGGCCTGGTCCTCGAGCATCCTAAGACGACCGATGGTGAGATGAGCGAGTGCATCGGACAGAGGGCGCATACTTGTAGAGTTTCTTGACAAAGTCACATGTTGCGGGCATACTGTCGTCGACGTCCTTTGTGGGTGCCTGCGGGGGCGGAGCGGGCGGGGGAGGCTGTTCACGCTTCATTTGTCTCGACTCTGCAGGCCTCGGGCCGGAATAGGAATGCATGTTTTGGGAATGATGGAGGGAAGCCGGGGCAGGGAGGGCATCATCGCGTGAACTAGAGGTGCGGTGCATCGTAGCGGGCCACGAGAGAGAGGAAGGGGGCGGGGGGGACGCATGGCGGTGGTTGTATTGGGATGGCCGGGCGGGGGGTGAGTTGAGTGGCGGTAGGGTGTTGACGTTGGAGCGGGAAGAGCTCACGGGGGGGAGGTGGAGCTGGGAGGGAGGTGGGAGGTGGGAGGAGTGGAAGAGCTGCTGGCGTACGTTGGAGTAGGGCGGGCCTTGTGATGGTGGGTCCATGGTGGAGTCGATCTGGCGGGTGGGAGGCGAGTCGGGGCGGGGCGGGACGGGGCTGGAACAGGGGACGAGGA
>JBBPJY010000664.1:0-14302 GCA_038088975.1 Xerocomus cyaneibrunnescens
CCTTACATTCCTCTCACTTATAACCCCACAGCCCTGAAAGGTTTTGCAGACTGGGCACATGGACATGGACATAGACACACAGACACAGGCATGGGTACACAGACATGCAGATGCAGATACTCAAATGTGGACTTGGACACACACAACCATGGTTGTAACTCTGGCAGATTGGACAAACTTAGCACAGATACAGACATGGATACAATGTGCTATTTCTACAACCCCATCTGACCCTTCAAGTCTGCAAGCTCTCAGACTGCCTTCCCCATCTCTACTTCAGCAGCCTTGAGTGCTGCATGCACAGACCACACCATGAGTTCAGTCTGGATGACCTGCTCCACCAGCCCAGCACTGGCAGACTGTCCACACCCACCAGGAACCAGAGGGTCTGTGCAACACTTACCCTTGGCCTCCAGGGACACCATCTCCACATCCAAGTTGACAGTCATGATAGGTGGAGATGCCCGACAACGAGGGTGATGTCAAGACTGGTAGTTTCCTACATGTGAAATCCATGTTTTTAGGATCCCCAACATCCTTAGAGGTATTCCAATAATTGTCCACCACTCTCATGGTAATCCTGCACCTAGTCTGCCACTCCTGCACCCAATCTGAGGTTTCCGTGACCGGTCTACCACATTCTGACCATTCTGGTGCGCTTTCCGACCTGCTTTCTGTGCAGATTGACTTCCAGTACATGCAGAATCCATCCACTATTGGGTGGATCATTCATTACATCAGCCGGGTGCGCATCCGACACTTATCTGATCATGCAGCAGTGTTTCACAGTATGTTTCCAGTGTGGATTGACCCACTTTCAGATCCAGGTGAGTGAATTTGAGTGTGGAATGCATTATTTTGGATCCAGATGAGCGCATTAGGGTCCGGATTAGCCTATTTTGGGACCGGATGACCTATTTGTGGTTGTTTGTCACCATTTGGAGGTTTTAGAATATGTTTGCTTATTATATAGGCATGTACCTGGTCCACCAGAGAATCATATGATCATTGGAGTACCATCCAGATCCATCTTCCCCATTTCTGAAGCCTTGTCCCACCATCCTCACTGTCTGCATTGCACATGGAAGCCCGAAACCACCTTAGCAAGCCTGGAAGGTCATCCTTCCAGCCTAAAACCCATTTTAGGAGCTAACCACACTAGTGGTATGCTTCTCAGTCATTCTTTTTATTTTTCTCTCCCTTTTCTTTGGCTATTCATGCATCAGTGACTCCCTAGGATGAACCTATCACCCCTTCTTTTCATACCCTATTTAGGGAAATTTATAATTCTACAGCAAGCTAACTATAATAAGTCCACAATACCACACTGCAGACTGTGAGACTTGCCAGAGGTCTTGCTGGTCTTTGGGACCACCTTCACTGGTCTCACTAGCTTACCAGTCAACTTGTTACACTTTTTCTTGTGCTGCTGGCACTCATCACAAGTTTGCCCCACCATCCCATAGCAGGCTGCATTGAGCTTTTCACAATGAGCACAGGGTGTATCATAAAATATGACATCATCATTGTTGGCATCCACCACCTCTGCTTATTCAGCAATGAGGGACCAAGTACGCTTAGGCCCAACATCAGCCCATTCCACATGCCAAACAACCCAGAAACTCACATTGCATTTTGACTGGGAGCAGTCAATGACAACCTCCACTGAACAGTTGGACCCAGTCATGGATGGAGAAGTGTGCATCACTGGCACTGCCTTAGGAACATTGAGGGTGGCCTCACAGAATGCCTCCCAGCTTGAGGTGGTGAGGTCTTCTGACACTGGCTGGGTCTTCTTCAGCACACACTGCACCGCCTCCCACCATTTTGCACCACACTCTTGCCAAGCATTGTGCATGGCCCCGGCCTCACTTATACAGGCCAAGTTGTCTTCTCCCATCCATGTTTGAAGGCCAACCATCTTGGCTTCTCTCTGCAACACTGCCAAAAGCTCCTGCTCAAATCAGTGGCATTCAATGCTCAGAGAAATGTGGCCTGATGCACTAGCACAATTATCCAATCCTTCATCCAAAGCTCCTGATCTTTCTCTAGCTCTTGCTTATTGTCAGGAACTGTTCATGTATACACCAGGACAGCCTCTAAGGCCTGGTTGTACTTCGCCTGCATGGCTGCTTTCAGATCTGGCCTGGATTGAGCTGCTTCATTGTTCTTGACAAGCTCTGCAAGGATGTGAGACATGCAGAAACATGAATATTGGTGGAATTCAGTGGATGGTGGTGGATGAGCACAAGGAAGAAATGTTGGAACATGGATACCATGTCCACTAGACTTACATAAGCTGCCACCACTGACTGAGGATGATCAGCATTCAAGTCCCCTCTGGATATAGGGAACCTTTATTCCCTATGGCTGCATGTCCCCAATCTCCATCAGTTCATACAGCCCTCATAATTTACACCCAGTTCCAGTGCACCATAGTCCAGTCTGCACTGCAATGATCTGGATGTCCATCACCATCAGATCATATGTCTGGTACCCCTTGATACCATCTGGGTCCATTGTTCATGCCTACAAGCAAGCCCTAACTGTCTTGCAAAACATTTTGGTGAGTGAGTATGTATACCTTCATGGACATTTTACTGCACTAGATCCACATCAGACACATTCCGGCACATCCAGACCTGGTTCATCCATGTCTGCAGCACCTCATGCCCATCCAGTCTTTCTTATTCACTCATATACATTATATACCCTTACTTCACACATCTTCCTTTCACCATCTGCACTGTTATTACACTTACATACATGAGTCACAGGTATGCCCAGACTATAAAAAAAGTGTACATTCTCAAAAATGGGAGCTTGTTTTTTCTGCCATCTCAAAGAAGGAGAGCCTCATACACTCCTGTCAACACCAAAATGTTTTATCAGTCACAACATAGCTGGCTTATTCACCTCTGTATCCTGACTGGCTGCCTATACAGCCTAGGAGTGTCCAGTTGTTATTTTTTCAGTCTATTCAAGGGAACATAAGTCTGGATTATACCATCCTTCTCTCACTCCTCCTGAATCTCTTGGGATGAACCTATCATTCCCTTCTGCCCTTACTACTAATTGTCCTTGCATCCCAAGGAACTTTTCTATTCTACAACAATGTTGGGACCTCAGTGATTACTGCTGAAGGTGTTCAAGGGGTTGAAACAGGGGGAGGTTGAAGCATTGGTGATTGCTCTGGTGTGTGATCAAGTGATGTGGATAGTCATAGGGAATCTGTTGCAAGAGGGAGTTTGAATATACTGTTAAACTATGGTTGGACAAACTCCAGAGGAACTCTGATGAAGTGGAGTTGTGAGGGGGTCAGACAGGACTTGGCTTCACCTTATATGGTGCGCCCTTGCAAGGGATTCAGTGTTCCAAATTTGTGGATGGAGGATCAGAGGTTGGAGGGTGGTCAAAGCAGTCATGCAGCAACTTAGAGAGCTGAGGTGGGATGGAGTGAATGTCAAGTTATGTTGATATTCAAACTAAGGAAATACAGCACAGAATCTATGGAGTTTATATATGGAGTGGGATTGGATGACTAAGTCCAGAGTCAGAAAGAACTATGTACTGGAATGTCAGAAGCTGAGTAATACTAGAGTACAGCCTTGGAGCTGTGCTGATTGGTAATGGAGTTCTGAGTAAGCAAAGAATGGAATGTAAGGATGAGTAATAGAGTTAGAACAAGAAGAGAGTCATAATAGTTTACTAAAGGTCAGAGTTTGAGTAGTGTATCTAGGAGGGAAACAGGAAACAGACCAGAGGTCATAGTGGAGTTGGTCTGGAAGGACCAGAGGTGGACTTGTGAGTCTGGAATATGACAGGGAACATGTGCTACCATCCTCAAGGATTGGATTGACAAAGCCCAGACCACACATGACACTTATAATGCTTGGAACATGTTAAAAAAAGGCATCAGAGCATTTGCTGGGGAAAACACTAGAATCCCTGCCCCAAAAGACCCCAATGTGATGGATATTGATGGACTTAACCTCTCATCAGTTGAACAAGCCTGATGTCTAAAGCATAGATTATGTTTCATTTGCAAGAAACCTGGATGCTCCACCAGGAATCACCTTTGTAATCCTGCTTCTACCTCCACCCCTACCTCTTCCACCCACCTTGCAACCCAGCTTGAATCCAGGCTATCAAAGCTCCTCCTCCTTTTCCCCCTACTTCCGATCTAGCCACTTACATTCACACCCTCAAGGGAAAAGGAAAGGCCCCTGCCAAGGTCTTATCAGTTCTCAAAGCCTGTTATGAGGATGAAGAAGAGCAATAGGGAGAAGAGATCTCTAAGATAGAAACCACTCCCTCAGACAAGGATTTTTGAAGCAAGAGGTTGCATCGATGTCTTCCTCTCATGTCATTGCTTCAGTACTTGTATCTAGTAACCCCAAACAAGCAATCATAATTCCAGTGACCCTTTCTTATGGAACAAAAATCATCAACACCACTGCCCTCATTGACTGTGGGGCAACTGGAAATTTCATTGACCCATTCCTTCTCAAGAACTTTCATCCACTCACACAACATCTTCCTCAACCCCTTAATGCTACAATGTGGATGGAACAAGAAACTCGGCTGGAACCATCCAGAAGAAAGTTACTGCCACCCTCCATCTTGACAATGACCAATGAAGACAACAGCTCATGGTCACCCAACTCAGACAAGAGCAAATTATCCTGGAGATGCCCTGGCTCCACTCTTGCAATCCTAAAATCAATTGGACTCTTGGCAAGGTGTCCATTCCTCTCAATTGTCCCCCTCGTAAATCATTCAACACCATCCCCACCAGATACCTCATTAGGTGGCTTGACATTGACTCCAACAAACAAATCAGAAATGACCTCCACACCAGAAAAGCTTGGCTGAAGGGAGATTTCATTGCTTGAACCACCATCTCCACCAACCTCACAGCTGCCACTCAGATTGCACCAATCATCATTCCAGAACCTTACAAGGACTTCTTTGACATACTGACCAATGCCACCCCTGAATCATTACCCCCACACCACCCTTTTGACCACATCATCAAACTGAAGGACACATTTACTCCCAAGGTTGCAAAAACCTATTCCCTTTCCCCAGCTGAACAGGCAGCCTGCAAAGAGTTCATAAGTGAAAACCTCACCAATGGCAGAATCATTCCCTCCAAATCCCCCCAAGCCTCCCCATTCTTCTTTGTACCCAAAAAGGATGGAACCCTGCACCCTTGTCAAGACTACCACTACCTTAATGAGCACACTGTCAAAAATACCTACCCCCTCCCCCATATAGCAGACCTCATTGATGACATGAAAGATTGCAACATTTTCACCAAGTTTGATATGTGATGGGGCTACAACAACATCTGCATCAAAGAGAAAGATCAATGGAAAGCTGCCTTCATTACCCCAGAAGGCTTCTTTGAACCAACTGTCATGTTCTTTGGAATGTGTAATTCACTCCCCACTTTCCAGGCCTGCATGAACCACATCTTCATGGATTATCAGGCAGAGGGATGGTTGAAAATTTACATGGATGACTTGGGCATAGCCAGCAAAGACAACATTGATCTTCACAGGCATCATACCAGACTAGTCCTTTAGAGACTGCAAGAACACAGTCTAATCCTCAAGCCTTCAAAATGTACATTCAAAACCTCTGAAATTGAATACCTGGGTATGATCATCAGAGGAGGAAGAGTACACATGGATCCAGTAAAAGTCACTGCCATCATTAACTGGAATCCTTCCACTACTGTAAAGGGAGTACACTCATTTTTGGGATTTTGCAACTTCTATTGCAAATTCATACCTAACTTCTCTGACCTTGCCCAATCCCTAAACCTCCTTACTCACACCAAAGAACCCTGAGTGTGGGGCCAACTCCAGGAATCCTCATTCCATTGCTTTTAGTTTTTATTCACCCAGGAACCAGTTCTACTTCTCCCTGACCCCACTAAGCCCTTCACCATCATGTCAAACACATCACTACATGCAGTGGGTGCTGTACTGATGCAGCCAGACATCAATGGCGACCTCCACCCATGTGTGTACCTGTCCTTCACTCTCTCTGATGCACAGTGGAATTATGACATCTACAATCATGAGTTGCTCACCATCATCAAAGCTCTCTCCACCTGGCACCATTACTTGCAAGGTACACCCCACCCAGTCACTATAATGACCAACCACAAGAATCTAGCCTATTACAAAGCCCCCCACAAACTCTTGTGATGGCAGGCTCACTGGTCACTCTTCCTTCAGGATTTCAACATTATCTGGAAAGTTACTCCTAGAACTGCCACAGGCCCTGCTGATGCCCTGTTCAGAAAAGACCTGGTCCACATCAAGGAAGACAATGCAGATACCCCCATCCTCCCTCACCCCATTATTGCTGCTGTTGACCTTGCCCTTGCCAATAAAATTCTCTCCTCTTCCTCCTCTGATCCACTAGTCACCTATGCTTTGAACACCCTCACCAACAACTCCTCCCTTTTCAATCATTCTTCTCCCTCAGACTGGTCCTTTGAGAAAAGAAAGTTATACTTCCAACACTGCCTGTATATCCCAGAAACAGCACACTTTGACCTTGTGAAAACCATCCATGAATCACCTGCAGGTGGCTATGGTGGCCTCTTCCACACCCACCACCTTCTCTCTTGTGACTACTAGTGGCCTGGACTTGCCACTTTCATGTGCAATTACATTTGAGGATGTGCAGCATGCCAACAACACAAGACTAATACCCACCTGACTGTTCCCCTGCTTACACTCCTCCTCTCTACTGCAATCTGCCACTTTCAACAAATCTCTGTCAATCTAACATCTAGCCTTCCCCAGATTAAAAATATTGACTCTGTACTGGTTGTGGTTGACCATGGCCTTACTAAGGGGGTGATTCTCATCCCTTGTTCAAAAACCATTGATACTGCAGAAACTGCCCAACTCTTCTTCAAGCATGTCTTCCCTTATTTCAGCCTCCACAATTCCTGCATTTCCGACCATGGTCCACAGTTCACTTTAGCCTTCACCAGAGAACTCACCCGCTGACTCCAATATGATTTAAAACTCTCCTTCACTTACCATCCCCAAACAGACAGACAAACAAAATGACTTAACCAGGAATTGGAAACCTATCTCCACATATTCTGCCTAGGCTGCCCTGAACAGTGGCCTTCCCTCCTCCCTATGGCCAAATTCTCACATAATTCTGCCATCCACTCCTCCACTGAAAGATCCCCATTCTCCCTGATGATGGGATATAAACCATGGGCTTACCCCCCACTAGGAAAAACCTTCTTGCCAGCCCTTTCTGACTGACTTCATCTCCTAAACAAAGCCCAGGATGAAGCCCTCATGGCCCACCATGAAACACAATGCCACATGCAATGCCACATTTCATCCAAGTTCCACTCCTGGAAGATAGGAGATAGAGTGTGGCTTGAAGCAACCAACCTCAAACTCCACTATCCCTCCTGAAAACTCACCCCAAAAAGAGGAGGCCCCTTTGAAATCATCAAGGTCCTCTCCCCTGTCACTTACCAACTGAAATTCCCCCCCACATGGAAAATTCATGATGCTTTCCATGCTTCCATACTTACTCCCTTTTGTAAAACTCTGGAACACAGCCCAAACTTCCTCTCAACTCCACCAGATCTGATTGATGATGAGGAGCATTACAAAGTGGAGGCAATACTTGCACATTGAGGAACAGGACTCCAACAGAAGTTCCTGATTAAATGGAAGGAATATCCATCATCCAAAAATACATGGAAACCTCCCTCTCACCTCTCCCACATGGCTACCCTACTCTGTGATTATAAACACCATCATCTGCCATGATGGTAACCATGGACTGGCATAACCTCTTCACTGGGCATTTCCTCTTTTCATTATATACCTTTGCTTCCATCCTCCTCATCCTCACCCCAGTCCTGCTCCTCTATGTCTATCACCCTGAGTATTTCAATCTCACCCCATCCCATGCCTGACCACCATGTCTCTATCTCCAGAAGAGAATTCCTACCTTGCCATGCACCCAGTCTACCTGATCCACCTCCCTCAATTCCAGTGATGACTCTTATATGCCACCATCTTATTCACTTCATGGCTGCTCTTTTCTCTAGAAACATGTAAATCCCCTCATTTTCATCATCATTCAACTCTACAACCAAGTCTTTTCCCTTACCATCATTCACCACAACATTGCCTCTTCCTGTCTTCTGAATGGTCTCCTCACCTCCTATGATATTGGAATGGACTCTATCCTGTCCTCCCTCCTAGATGCCTTACACTATGGAGGGTTACACTGCTATGTCAACCAACTCCCCACATATACCCTCTAACATACTATTCACCCCATTATTATCACCCTTTCCCCAGACCAAAGAGAAGTCTACTTCGATGATAACCACTCTAAAGCCACTCCTATTCCCCTGTCCACCATCCTGTCTACCCCATTCCCTAGATCTTCTCCTAGTTCTTCCCTAACCTCCATCCCTCCCCTTGTCCTTCTCACCAATTGCCTGTCTTCTCCTCCAATTTTGCACCCCCACTCTCCTTTATTATGGGGACCAGTGGAAGCTGACAGCTGGCTGGCCCAGCCTGCTGCCTTCACCCCTAACCATTCCCCAGCAACCTCCACCTCCCTGTCCATCTCCATTTGGCCATATCCCCCACAATCCCCCTCTTGTTGTCACTGTTGTAGTCAAACTCACTCCCTCCCTGTTTGCCCTTGATATCAGTGTGACCACTGCCACCAATGGGCTCCAGGACATCTCTCCAAGTTCTGTGAAGAACACCTCTGTGACTACTGCCAAGATCTTGGCCATGACACCAATTACTGCCCTTGACAGGAGTGTATCCATTGCAACCTCCATGGCCATATCATCTCCAATTGCCTGATCTGGGCAGACCATAACCTGTGCTTGCAGAATGATGCTACTGACTCATTAGTAGATGACATGATAATGGGATACCAAGGCCACACCACCTTGCTGGCCCCTTTGACTTAGATTAAGACTTACCCAACCACTTCTTTTGGGCATGCTGCTGAGTGCCACTCCAGACCTGCTGCTGTGTGCAGTCCATTATCAAAGGTTGATGCTGTGCTCACCTCCAGGGTTGACAGGTCTTGTCTATCTGAAGAAGGTCTTCAGAGCTACTAAGGGGGTATTATTACAGTTATATTTGCAATTACTGCTTCCTATCAGTTCATTCCTTTCTTCTTCCCTTATCATACATTTATCTCTCACTTGGACATTCATCTCCTTAGTTGTATCTCTCTCCTGGCAACTATGTGTTCTCCTTAGTCATCCTGAATGTTCCTTAACCTTCTATTGCTTAGTCATTTAGAACATTCTCCAATCTTCCTTTGCTTAGTCACTTCCTCCTCTCTCCAGTATATAAACCACTCCAACATGCATGTAAAACCTAAGCTAGTTCTATGCAATCATAGCATTAGTTCTCTGCCTCCAGTTGTTCTGGGTGAACCAACTGAGTATCTGCTCAAGATTCAAGGCTGCCATGCCTTTTGTAATGTCCTCAGTTCACATTTCAGCAAGTGCTGATGCACTAGTGTAACACCCTCTCTTTTCAAAAATCCTCATTGAAAACATCCTCCACTTTGAATATCTCCTCTTTCTCTTTAGGGATGTCCTCTTCATCATAGCAGGCTTTGAGGACTGTGAGGATCTTGGCAGGATCTCTTCCTTTTCCTTTGAGATTTTGGACATATATAGCTAGATCAGATTTTTGGGGGGTGGAAGTGGTTTCAACTGTTCAGACATGTAGAGGGGAGTGGGGAGGTTGTGGAGGAGCAGAGGGGGTGCTGGTGCAGGGGTGGTTTCTAGTGGAGCACCCTTCTTTTTTGCAGATGAAGCATAGGCAATTTTTGAGGAACCAGGCTCATTCAATTGGAGAAATGTTGAGGGTGTTGATGTCCATAGCATTAGGGTCATGGGTGGGGCAAGAGGATCCTCCTCCACTGAAGGCATGAATCCCTGTTCTGAGCATGTCCCTTGCATCAAAGGTGTCATGGACAGTTCTGGCTTTGTCAATCCAGTTATCTAGGGTGGTAAGGCAAGTCCCTTTGAGGAGGACCTTGTCAGCAATTTGACTTTTAATTTTCATGCTGATATAGTACATGAGAGTGTTTTGGTTGGTAATGCTCAAGATGTCAGAGGCAGCTTTAAAGTTGGCAATATATTCATGAAACCTGTCAGTCCATTTCTCTTCCTTGTTTAGCCCCACCATCTGTTTGAGGGAGAGTAGGTTGTGGTGGGCATGGGCCTTTTGGCTATAGGGGAAGAATGTGATAACAAAATCAGCAGCAATCTTATCAAATGTTTTTTCTGTGGTGTCAACTTTGGGGTCATCAATCTTGTTAAACCATTATTCAGAAAAAGTGGCTTCCCATCCTATACTCATTTTGTTGAGGATAATCATGATTTTGTCAGTGTCATCATAGACTATAGTGTTAATAGCAAAATATGCTTTCATGGCCTGACTTTCCTGAGAAATCACTAGGGAGTTCAGCACAGATCTCTTTGATAGCATTGGTGGAGGTGGTAAGGTTGAACATGACAGGTGGTGGTGGGGGCAGGGGTGGTGCAGGATGGTGTGGGGCAGTTCCTGGTGGTACAGGAGTGAATCCAAATGGCACTGGGTTGGTAGTTCCTGTAGACACAGGAGTAAAGATGGATGTTGAGGGAAGAATTCTATGTTGACAATAAGAGGATTCTTTAGGAGGGTGAGCTGAAAGCCCAGCAACTCTCTGTTACACTAGGCGCTAGCACTGGCCAAAATGCAGGCTGAGGGAACTATGCAAGGTATGGCAACCTTGAGTCTTGAATAGACACTCAGTTGGTTCATCCAGAATGACTGGAGGCACAGAACTAATACTTGGATTGTGTAGAACTATCTTAGGGTATAGGGAGGCAACAGTGTGACTAAATACTGATTAAGAGGATGATGACTAAGGCAGGGAAACATCAAGAACATTCTGTGATGACTAAGGGGACATGTCACCACCAAAGGAGAGATGTGGCAAAGGAGATAGGGTCCAATCAGAGAACAATGGGAGCAATGATGGAAACAGGCATAAAATAGCAAAAGGAATTGTAACAATACTCCCTTACTAACCTTGAAGACCTTCTTCAAAAAGACAAAACTGACCAGGTAAAAGAGGTGAGCACTGCATCAACCTTGGGGAAAGAACCATGCACAGCAGCAGGTTCAGAGTGGCACTCAGCTGCACGCCCAGGGATCAGGTCAAGATGATCTAATTGGAGTCAAAAGGGCCAGTGAGAGTGATATGAGATTGATATCCCAAGATCACATTGTTGACAAGGATGTCTTCTTCATTGAGTTGGGAATAGTGATTGTGGTTGACCCAGACAGGGCAGTTAGAGACTATATGGCCTGTCTGGTTACAATGCACACACTCTCGGCAGGGACAGAGGTCAGCATCATGGTCAGCAAGATGACAGAAGTAACAAACACACTTGTCACAGTGTTGGGAGAGATGACCTGGGGCTCACTGGTAACAATGGTCACATTGATAATGAGGGCAGAAGTGAAGGAGGTGGTCAGCACAATTGCAGCAATAACAAGTACAGGATTTGGGAGGGGGAGGGGGAATGAATCAAACTGGGAAGGATGGGGTTTTCTCAACTGCAGGTGGGGAATCAGGGGTGAATGCAGCAGGTTGAGCCAACCAGCTGTCAGATTCCACCAGGCCCCAAAGCAAAGGGGAGTGGGGGCAAGATGTGGTAGGGGAAGAGAGGCAGGCTGCTAGGGGAAGTGGGGAAGTGGGAGTTGGGGAAGACCTGGGGGAGGGAGTGGATGGAATGGTGGGGGGGGAGAGGGGGGTGGCCTTAGAATAGTTATTGTCCATATACATTTCCCTTTGGTCTGGAGTGAGGGTTAGGAAGATGGAATGCATAGGATGTTGAAGGAGATAGGAGGGGAGTTGAGTGATGTAACAATGAAGTTCTTCATAGTGTAGAGTATCAGCAAGGGAGGATAAGATGGTGTCCATTCCCATGTCATAGGATGATAAGAGCCCATTTGGGAGGCAGGACAAGGCAAGGTTGTGGTGGATGGTGGTGAGGGAGAGGACCTGGTGATAGAGATGGATTAAGATAAAGATGAGGGGATTTACATGGTGGGAAATAAGGTGTTTGAGTGTAAACAGGAGCAATGGGGTGGCAAGGACTTCAGTATATAGAAGGTGTCATTGAAACTGAGGGAGATGGATGGGGTAGACTGGGTGGGTGGAGAGCTATGCAGTTTCTTCTGAGGAGAGAAACATGGCATTTTATGCATGCAAAGGGGAGAGGTCAAAGTATTCTGGGTGATAG
Source organism: Xerocomus cyaneibrunnescens (assembly GCA_038088975.1). Lineage (NCBI taxonomy): Eukaryota > Fungi > Basidiomycota > Agaricomycetes > Boletales > Boletaceae > Xerocomus > Xerocomus cyaneibrunnescens. The sequence continues at coordinate 12,350 of JBBPJY010000664.1, forward strand.
ATATAGAGCAAGAGGATTGGAGTGAGGATGAGGAGGATAGAAATGAGGGTGTATAAAAGGAAAAGAAAGTGTCTGGTGGAAAGGTCATACCAGTCCATGGTTATCATCATGGTAAATGATGGCACTTATAATCTTGGAGTAGGGAGGCCACATGAGAGAGATGCAAAAGGGGTTCCCATGTATTTTCTGATGAAGGGTATCTCTTCCATTTGATAAGAAACTTCCATCAGAGTCCTGTTCCTCAGTATGTGAGTATCACTTCCACCTTGTAATGTTCTTCATTATTGATCAGATTGGGTGGGGTTGGAAGGAAGTTTGGGCTGTGTTCTGATGTCTCACAGTACAATGTTAGAAGGGAGGCATGGAAAACATTGTGGATTTTCCAAGTAGGAGGAAGTTTTAGCTGGTAGGCAACCAGGGAGAGGACTTTGATGATCTCAAAGGGGCCTTCTCTTTTCAGGGCTAGTTTCCAGGAGGAATAGTGGAGCTTGAGGTTAGTTGCTTCAAGCCATACTCTCTCTCCAGTCTTCCAAGGATGGAATTTAGAAGTGATGCACTGTTGCATGTGGTGTTGTGTTTCATCATGGGCTGCTAAGGCTTCATCTTGGGCTTTGTTTAAGAGGTGGAGTCATGTCCATGACATTGGGATCTCTAAAGAGGGAGGGTTTGGCATTCCCTCCAGTGAAAGCTCTTATATCTTTCCTCAACATGTTTCGGGCATCGTAGGTATCATGTGCAGTCTGGGCTTTGTCAATCCAGTCTTTGAGAGTGGTGTGGCAGGTGCCTTCAAGGAGGACCTTTTCAGCCAGGTAAGGTTTGATCCCCATACTGATGTAGTACATGAGGATGTTTTGGTCAGTGATACCAAAGAGGGCAGCAGCAGCTTGGAAGTCAGTGATATATTCATGAAAGCCACCTGTTTGTTCTCCATCAGCATTCATTGTAGCCTCTTGTTTGAGAGAGAGAAGCTTTTGGTGGGCTTGAGCCACCTGGTTGTAGGGAAAGAAGGTGGCAGTGAAGTCTGTGGCAAGTTTGTCCAATGTTTTCTCAGTTTGGGAAATGTTCGCATCTTCAATCTTATCAAACCACTTTTCAGAAAAGGTGGCTCCCTGTCCAATACTCATTTTATTGAGCGTAATCATTATTTTAGTCTTTTCGTCATAGACCTGGTCATTGATGGCAAAATAGGCCTTCATGGCTTTAATCCATTGAGGGGCTTCTTCAGATTTTTCTGAAAAGTCTGCAGGAAGTCTGGCACAGATCTCCTTCACAATGGAAGTGGCTGGGTTGGACATGGCTGGTCCAGTAGGCAGTGGTGGGACAGGCAGTTGTTAACTTGGTGGTATTACTACAACTATTCCTGACAGCACAGGGGTGGGTTGTCTGAGTGATGCTGGGGGTAGTTGGAATCCTGACAGCACAGAGGTCCCTGAGGCACTTGGTGCAAAGACTGACATAAACACCCTTGAACATCTCTGGGGTTGGCTGAAAAAGAGGCTTGCAGAGCAGGAAAACCCTCCTAATGGAATTCATGAATTATAGGAAAGAGTTCAGGTGGAGTGGGATAGGATACCAGTTGAGGAATATCAAAAGTTGATTGAGAGCATGCCTAGGAGGACTCAGGCAGTGCTTAGGGCAAAAGGAGACTATACTAAGTACTAATAATGCCTTGAATTCAAAAGTAAAAAAACCCTTTCCATGATATTGCTGTTTTAGAATGATCATATTTCACCAGCCTGTGAACTAAATCATGTGACCTAGGGGGCAATCTTGTAGCCAAGAGTATGTACTATTTATGCTTCCACCAAGGCTAAGCAAAATTCTCATGCTGTTTGGCAGTATATGTCATACATTGTCAAAACTGTGAACATGGAAAGGGTTTTTGAAGTCACTGTATATTGTTACATTAGTGTAATAATATTTATGCCAAGTATTTTCCTTCACACATTCAAA
>JBBPJY010000667.1:1837-12432 GCA_038088975.1 Xerocomus cyaneibrunnescens
CATTGCTGCATACCGCCTCTGCACGACGGGAATTTCGAGCGTGAACCACGTATCCGAGTTGGACTTGATTCCATGCAACGAGAACATTGTCGCAATCCCAGCACTCTTCCATCGATGACCTTTATACGTATCGTCATCTGTTCCCTCAGACATGCCGACATTCGAAAAAGGTGAGCTGCGCAACGTCAGACAGGTCGACGGCCTGAGTCGAAGATCTTCAGGTAGCCGACGTCGACGTCCTGGCCTTCATCCAATGAACAGCAAAGCGGGTCGGTTTCGGTCCCGTACCCGATAGTGAACGCGCCACCCTGCTTTAGTGGTGCTTCAGGTTTTTCAGCGGTCGCCTGCGGGTAATATCGAACTAAACACTATTAGCAAGGGCTGAACGAACAAGTCTGAAACTCTCCTTACCTATGCTGAAACTGTTATTGATAAACAGGAACCCATTCGGATACAGGCCCCATGGTATTGTATTGGTGAGTTTAATCTCGTAGCATGCGTCTGGGTAGACAATAAAACCTATCACATCCGAGCTATTGGCATCCTTCCGACAGAATCTGGGTTCAATCGGGGAAAAGATTGGGCCCCCATAATCGTCATAAGTGAGATTCAAGCGGTAACAGTCGACGAGCACCTCATGCCTAGTACCGATCCAGCCATGTTTCTTCGCGAGATCGAGGAACCAATAGTATTGTGCAGCAGAACCCAGGACGTAGGTGGCGCTGCTCCAAGTAGCCTTGTATGGAAGCTTGGTCAGTCCGAACTGTTTCACCTGCCGATCGAGCACCTTGAAAACGACCGAGTTATTTTCCACTGCAACCCCCAACTTTGCTTCCTCAACTTTGACCAGCCTGGATATTCGGGCGTCAGAGTTGACGTATTTGCCACCTGGACGAGTAAATGTGGTAGTAAACCTCCACGTCAGCAGATACTCTTCCATTAAACAAGGACGATGCTGGCTCAACCCTTCGTGCAGAGAACGCTGCATGAGGGACCTAATGAAGTAAGCGTCGCATCAATTTCACAGGTTTAAAAATTCGTACTGTTCGAGACATCTGTTCTAGAAGATTGGCATACGTGACGTGAGTAAGCTCACTGTTTAGCACTCTCAAAAGCGCAGTGGTAAACTGGCTACGTCCTTTATGCGGGCTCATCCTCGCAGCAAGCGGCCAAAGGACATGTGATCGAGGGGGGCAATGGTATGCGAAGCCACTAGGAGTTGTCCCAACTCCACTTCGCCAGATGTTGCCATCAAGGGTTTTGGGAATATTGACTTCGTCAAGTGAAATGCTGCGAGGTACATATGGTTCGTCTTAACCTCTAGTCCCAGAGCCCGGGTGACAACAGTCGAAGATGACAGTCTATGCGTCTTCAGAAAACGAAGCAATGGAACATCATGTATAGTACTTATGATGTTGTTCCGCCTCGCTTCAGCAATATCCTCGATCAGGGCACAAATTGCGCGGTCAGGAATTGGCTCGCAGGCTGGGGTTGGTTGGTACCTGCAACATCGTAGGCCGGAGGAGCTACCCACTGGATCTTGTTTCGGAGAGGCCAGGCGGCCAGAGCAGTAAGCTCACCTCCATGCCCAGCATGGAAGATCACAATATAATCCCCCTTGTTAATCTGCTGATCATCCCGTATCATCCTGAAGGCGTTAATTGTTGCATTACAAGTGGCCTGCTCATCGCAAAGGGTGAGGATATGTCTTCAGACACGTGGAACATCTCTTTCAAGTACTGTTTTACTGTGTCCGCGTTAGCAACTGTCCCGCCGAGATTGCGAAATGGAGGCCAGGCGCAGTTGTTAATTCCAATAATTAGAGCGAACCTGCAGGTCTGATCAATTAGACAAGGTATGGTAGCAGAAGACCACGCACAACCAGTCTTAAGATCCGACTTCGGCTGCATGTTCTGCACTCGCTATAGAAATTCAGTTGGTCAAGTATCACGATTCACGGATCGTGCACATGCACGTACGAATACCGAAGTTTTGCGAATTGCTGTACATGTGATCCAGCAAGAGGTCTGAAAGTGACGTGTATATGGCCTACGAGAGGTGAGTTGATGAAACATGACAAGAATGAAGTTTGGACACATACGGTCAGCGTGAAGTACCTTGCTGTAGCCAGTGCTGGAGGGATGACAGCATGATTTGGATGTTGAATGTGCACTAGTGTAGCTGCACTTCACATATTAATACATAGTTTAGTACATAGACACGTGACTATGGTCACATGATGTACCTTATATAAACAAACTCAAGTGCTGAGTTTGAATAACACTCTTGTTCTTACAACAATCATACATGTGGTTTAGCAACTCTACAACACCTCTACCAAGTAAGTGTTAGGTGAGCATTTCAACAGGTTATGAGCCCTGATGATGCATGCTGGCAAATGCAGTGGTTGTGCTGTGCAGAAATGCATGCACACCAATGCTGTTCCTAGCAGTTGCATTATTGAGAGTAGTGATTGCCAGATGCCTTAGCGGATGGTGTGCAAAAATGCACCTGAAAGCTGATCGTGCAGAAGGCATCACTGCTTTACCTTGCACTATGCTGGTACCAGATTGCTGCTGTTGCTTCTAGCATGCAGCTTGATTGGAACCAGGAGTAGGGTGAACCTATGCCGGTTTGATTTGCCATTGCTCGTACCCTTACTGACGCAATAAGCAGATCTATCAACATGTCTTCCTCCATCGCCCACAAGTCTGTCACCATCCTTGTCTTCAATGGCTCCAACTGGCACTCTTGGTGGCCAGTCATGGATGCCTACCTAAAGTCCATAGGATCCTACTGGGTCATTGCCATCCCCGCCCCTGATGCCCTCTCCTCAGAGTTGTCCATCGATGACAGGAACTTCTACATGTCATGGCACTGTGCCAACAACACCATCATAGAAACCATTCATCTCTACATGATGGACGGCCTCTGTTAGAAGTTCAACAAAGATGATGCCAATGACCTCCTCAGCAAACTCAAGACGAAGTTCGACAAGGCCTCCATCGGCACGGCATACTCCCTCTTTAGGGAGCTTTTAGATTGTGTTATCCCTGGCTCATCTCATCCTGGTCCTGGTCTCTTGAAGATCGAGACACTCTTTGTCTGCCTCTCCAAGGCAGACTACCCCCTTAGCATGAAAGTGCAGGCCATGCTTATGCTGGCCAAACTCCTGTCTCAGTATGAGATGACAGTGCAGCTTCTCTCGTCCCTTAAGGACAAGGACGGGAAGTCCAAGACTCTGACCCCTCAGGAAATCCATGAGGCGGTCATCCTTGCCTTTGAGCAGCGTGCCCTAATGAAGGGCAAAGAAAATGGCCACCAGGCCAACAAAATCTCTGCCATGAAGGCGAAGGGCACCAAGCCCACCTTCCAGCAGCAGCAGCAGAAATCTGCGGCTCCCTCATCTGATAAAAAGGATAAGAAGCCAAAGAAGAAGTTGCACTGTGGAAAGGGCAAGGGTAAGGCCCAAGCCAACACAGCAGTGGAGGTTGCCTCCATAGCCATTGCCCTCCCCGTCATTGTTCATACCTCAGGTCCTTCCTCATTCCCAGACCCCCACCTTGCCGTACACCAAAGTGTGTAATCCTACCAGGGTTCCTACAGCCCTTCTGCAGATCCATGGATCTAGCAGGCATTCACCCTAGCCAAACGACTTGGCATCCAAGCTTCAACAGAGCGCATCTGCACCATCGATGCCACTGTCACTGCTGGCATGTTCTTGACCCAAATAGTCGAACCCCTTGTCCTCTCTTCCACCTCTCCTCGCTGGAAATCCCAGCTCGAGGAGATAATGATGACCACTGTGCTCATGGACTTCATGGCACAGCAGCCCGATTTGGATGAGGAAGAACAGCCCTCACAGAAGCGCAAGCACATGCAGTGCTCCAAGAAAAAGGATATCTCTGCTCCCTCCGCTGCCTCCTGGGATATTGTCAACATCGTCGACATTTACAGCAGTAATGTGGACGCAGAGCTGGCCGATGCAGCTGGCTTGGGGGAATTCGGGCCCATCATACCCGAACAAGATTTTACCATGTCATATGTATTTTCCCCTACACCTACATGGTCTGAGGCTGACGATGTTTCACTTGAACTTTTAGTTCGTGATATGCTGCCCTCATGTAGTAACGTAGATGTAGTTACTGCACTTCCTGTAGTAGCACATAATATATCTTGTGCTTCCCTACCAGTAGAGTGTGCATGTAAGACAGTCGGAAAACAAGGCCGAAAGGTCCGACGACAACATAAGCAAGGCAAAGGTCCATGTAAATGTGGACATTCTAAGTCCAATAACATTTGGATCTTAAACTCTGGTGCTTCTATGCACTACACTCCATTTTTGGAGGACTTTGTCGAATACATGCTGCTAAAAGGTGATGCATGGATACCCATTTCCACCATAGCGCATGTTATATATGTAAAAGCACTTGGATGAGTTCTAGTGCGCTGGAAGGATGAGAACCAGGAATTAAGAATCCTGTCATTAAATGACATTGGGTACATTCCTAACTCTGGCATGTACCTTGTCTCAATGGGCAAGTTGCTTTAGAATGGCGCTCATGTTGAAGGAACAGGCTCCAAGCTTAATATGCTATTTGGAGATGGGAGATTGCTTGCCCCCTTTGAGGCTGGATGCATCTCTCATATGTTGTATACACTCCAAGGCCTTCCCCTCCACAATCATAAAAGCACCATTACACGTTTTATCTCTTTCAACATCGTACATAAGAGGTTTGGCCATCCCTCTAAAGATGTGCTTCATCAGACTAAGAAGCACACGAAAGGCTTCCCTGACATCTTGGTCCCATTCAAAGAACCAGTATGCCCTGGTTGTATCAAAGGCAAGATGCCTAACAGGAGTTTCCCTCCTACTGAGCGTTGCGCTAAATGTACATTTGAGCTGATCCACTCAGATCTGAAATCCTTTCCAAAGGAGTCGTACAGACACTATTGGTACATTATTACTTTCCTTGATGACTACTCATCATTCACGTGAACTGTAGCTATCAAACAAAAGAATGATGCCTTGACTGCAACTCAGCACTTCTTGAAGCTTATCTCAATGCAGTTTGAGGCAAAGGTACAAGGATGGATGTCTGATGCTGGGGGAGAGTACAAATCCCAGGCTTTCAACACAATGCTCAAGGAGCAGGGGATTGCGATATACCAATCCACACCCCACACACCTATGCAGAACAGAAAAGCTGAAAGGCTAATGAGAACTCTCTCAGACAAGTCAGAGTTGATGTGGCATGATGCCTGCGCCCCTGACAGTTGGTGGAAATTTTCCTTTGCCCACGCAACCCATGTGTACAACCATACACCAATGGCTTGACTCAATGGCAAGACGCCATTTGAGATGCTACACAGCCATATGCTGGATGTTAGCTATCTCTGAGTCTGGGGCTGTGCTGCCTATGTGCACATCCCACCAGAGACTTGTGATAATAAGCTTGCTCCTAAAGCCGAGCTGATGATCCACATAGGGGTTGTGCCTGGCATGGATGTAAATTACATTTTTATGCGTCCAATCAACACTGTCTTCACTTCTGCACACACTATTTTCGAGGAACACTGATTCCCAAAATGTTCTGCTGGACAGAAACTCCCCATTGCACAAAAAGATCAGCTAGCACCACCGGAGAAGATGGATAAGGTCTCCAATATGGACTTTCCACCTTTTCCACCTCCAGATGACCTCCCCAGTCTACCTTCCACACAAGCCCCTATTTCTCCCACTCCTGTTCCCCCACTGCCTAAACCACCAGTGATGCCTCCAAGGCCTTCACCCATTGGCCCTCCTGCAGTTCCACCCGCTCTCAGACGCTCCCAAAGGCAACGTCATGTGCCAGTACGGCCCGACAATGTGTATGGTGATGACCGACACCCTGTAGAGCAGGAACACAATGTCAATTGCCCATCCCGGTGGCATGACATCGTTGGTGAAGCAGGACCATCGTCACGTCCTGTAGAGCCTGAGCATCAGATGCCGGGCAATCTTCCCAATACACCTGGTGCACCAATCACCCCACAACCTTCGTCTTCTGCCGATTCCAAGGCAGATGTTGACTGACTCTGCCATAAAGGGGGAGCTGATTTGATGACACACCTGATGTCCAAGGCATTACACTATGGCACAACTTCTGCAGAGTCAAAGCCAGTAAGAGAGTGGACATATAAGGACATCTCTAAGCTACCAGCTGCAGCACAGGAGGAATGGAAAGCTGCATGTCAATGTGAGCTTGATATGCTTTGTGAATGGAAAGTTTACGAACTCGTAGACCTGCTCAGAGGGTGGAAGGTTATAGATAACCGCTGGGTATTCAACGTTAAACCAGATGGTCGGAAATGTGCATGTCTAGTTGCAAAAGGTTTCTCCCAGGTCGAGGGAGTTGATTTTGACCAAATATTCTTACCTGTCATCAGGTTTGAGACCATGCGGCTGATGCTTGCGCTCGCTGCACTAGAGAATTGGCACATCGAGGCACTCGATGTTTGATTCGCTTACCTTTATGGAAAGTTGGATGCCAAGATCTACATGAGACAATCCCAAGGTTTCTCAGTCCCAGGGCAAGAGGCTAAAGTCCTTCGCTTAAACTGTGCCCTGTATGGCCTTAAACAAGCTGGACTGTCCTGGTGGGAGACTCTTAATGAGTCCATAAGAGAACTTGGCTTCGAACGTCTGAAGTCAGATGCTGGACTCTTCCTTTATTGGAAGAAGCACACCTCCATGGTTGTTGCTGTTGTCTATGTCAACAATGCCATATTCTGTGGTCCTGACAAATCTGTTGTCGATGAGATCAAAGGGCTATTCATGAAGAAGTGGGAATGCAGGGATTTAGGCCCAGCAAAAGAATTCCTACACATACGCATTCAACGACAAGGACGCTTGATCATGATTGATCAGAGTGAATACCTTCTTAAAGTCGTTGAGCACTGTGGGATGATCAATGCCAAGGCCGCCTCCACACCACTATCCAAGGAATACTACCCTCTCTCTAACATGGATCAGGTTGACCCTGAACTGTGATCCCATTACCAGATGGTGATCAGTTCCCTTCTGTACCTTACCTTAGGTACACGTCCGGATATTGCCTATGCTGTTACAGCTATGGCAAGGCAAAGTGCCAATCCATCCAAAGAGCACCTCAATAAGGCTCTGTATATCTGCAAGTACTTAAATGGAATGCAGAATTACTCCCTTGTCTTTGATGGAGCTTCAGGTGCTGGTCTTATTGCCCACATGGATTCAGACTGGAGATCGGATCCCAATACTAGATGCTCTCAGAGTGGCTGGGTCATGAAGCTAGCTAATGCTTCATTCTGTTGGAAGACCTGCCAACAAGATCAAGTTGCTCACTCCTCCATGGAAGCTGAGTATATCTCTCTTTCTGATTGTAGCCAACAGTTGGTATGGCTCTCCTCCTTATTCAAGAAACTTGGCTACAACTTGAACCCTATCCCACTATGTGGTGATAACCAAGGATCCATTTTTATGGCATCTAATCCTGTAACAGAAGTGTGGTCGAAGCACATCGACATTAAATGGCACTCTTTCCGAGAATTTGTCAAGAAGAAATTGGTAGAGGTGTTCTACGTCAAAGGATTAGAGAATCTGGCCGATATTCTTACAAAGAATTTAGGCCATGTCAAGTTTGAGAAGTTCCAGTCGCAACTTGGCTTAGTCTTCTATGACTGTCCATCCTCGTAAGTCACATTCTTTTTATATTTCATTTATGTTTATCCCACACCATGTACAAAACATGGGGGAGTGTTGAATGTGCACTAGTGTAGCTGCACTTCACATATTAATACGTAGTTTAGTACATAGACACGTGACTATGGTCACATGATGTACCTTATATAAACAAACTCAAGTGCTGAGTTTGAATAACACTCTTGTTCTTACAACAATCATACGTGTGGTTTAGCAACTCTACAACACCTCTACCAAGTAAGTGTTAGATGAGCATTCCTTCTATTTCAACATTGGATGCCACTGAGGCTTGTCCTTTGGAGGTGAGATATGGCACAGCAGCAGTGTGGAAAGGCAAAAAGAGGTGCCCATCCTGGAGGCAGTGTCACTGGGACTGGCCCTTCTGCCCACTGCAGAGTGATGGGTGGGTCCCACCAAGATAGCACTAGGGAACACCATGTAGCATAGAAGTTGACAGGATAGTATACATGCATTTTCAAATAGCCACATGGGGTGATAGTCCATATAACTTCATTCCCCTGTTGTTCACCTGTGGCATAAACACAAAGCACAACGATATTTTGTTTCGAATCAAGGGTAGGAGTTGTTGTATTCCACATCCCAGTGTCAAGATGTGGAGCGCATAGAAGCACAAGGGTAGCCTGAGCCTCGTGGATGTCATTTCAAGGAGGCAGTACAACAGGAGGGCAGAAATTATGAATGTTCCAAAAAGGACCTCGTACAGCGTGATAATGAAACAGCCTGGTTGACCACAGTAGGCCGTATTGCCCGGCTTTCCCAGTCGAAACACAGATGGTGAAAACTATTTCTGATCGTGATGCATTCGGGACACGTTTGATCATGGGTCTGCAAAACGGAACCCGTGAGACGAGGCTGCGGAAGTTAAAGGAGAACACACCCACAGGATTAGCCTCCTCCCGACCACACCGGGAGAGTTCTATGAGTCCATTTTCTATAACCTGCGCCACTGGTAGTTTAGACTCAGACTCCCTGGTTGTATTCACACGACGTAGCGTGTATGCAAACAAAGGGCTGGCATCCCCATCTCTTTTACTGTGTTCCACTCTTGTGTCGACCCGAACCTCTTCCCCTGTCTACGTGTGCAATACAGAAAAGGGTACGCACTTCACGATTTGCATTCATGGGCCTCCTTGCTGGCGATACCATCACGAGGCCAAAATCTGAACGCCGAAAGATACCACCCGGATCTGAAGCACTCCCGGCCTCATGTCTGCCCTCCTGACCTCTCGCTTTCAGCGCGCAATGGATACAGGACGAGTCTGAGGACCGTGTGTATCATCGCGGCATCCTCGACGTTGACGACATTGCCTGCTAGGAAGTTCCTGGTGCGTCCCCGTCTTTGTTTCACATTTCGTTTCGTCTCATATTCTGTAAAACATTTTGTTTCCTTTTTTTCTTTGACCACGTTTTGTGGGACAGTCTACGCAATATGTAGATTTCGGGAAAAGCAGTGGCGTAGCTCTGACGGCAATGGACATGTCACCGCTTCAGATGTGGACAGTGGATGTGCATCACAATGGGGCAATGCCCAATTCGCAGACATGCACAAGACAGTACTTATGAGTCTGTTATGTTGGGTAGAGATACGTCAGTGAAGAACGCAGACACGTCATGAGCAATCCCTGGACGGTGTAGCGATCATCGGTACATCGTTCGTAGTAGAATCATGGCTATACCGACTGCTGTATGCATGTACATCTGACTGGATACTACATTGAGACATACAATCACTCATTGGATAATACGTCAGACAGCAGCTTGAAAACGGAGTGTGTAACCCTTGTTCCATTCACATCCTGGCCATACATGACCCAGTGCTACCAGCGGTTCAATCGCAAGAATCGGTTATACCAAGAAGGATGGCATTCGACCACATTACCATTCGTTTCCTGTTTGATACACATGTATCCAAACAACGCCTTTTGCACATCCCTTTGCGTGAGGCGCAACTCGCGTCAGGGTTGAAGGCAGTGGTATGATAGGGCAGGAATCAACGAAAGGAAAGACACGGACATGAACGTATGGTGTCGGCGCTGATGTGGCACGTACACGCGGCCAAGCTCCGACACGAAATGGAATCCGCCCTCTTGTAAGCATCCAGTTCGAGAAGCTGAAGCTGAAGCAACAGGAACCATGGTGCCAGAAGCGCAAGGATGCTGATCGGAGTGGGGACGTGTGATGAGATGAAACGACATGCGTTGCGCACAACAGTAATATTATGTACATTGCCATCAGCAATTTTTGCAACCTGTGCGCAGAAGGGATGTAATTACCACTCCTGTGTTCTCTTCTGCGCATTGCAGGGCCTTCCTAAGAGGGCACATGCGCTGTTATGCTCACTTCAATAGCGTGTCGAACCTTGTCCACGACACGAAGAGTTGTGGAGTCTGATGAAGAGCGGTGCATGGAACATTGGAATACCCATCCACTGTGATTCCGTCTTGAACGCATTCAAATTCATGATGCATCATTCATACGGTGAAATGACCACAAGTTCGGTAAACGTGGACCTTACATTGACATGGATGAACTGACAGAGTGATCTGAACACAGTAAATCATCCCACGTTCGAGTAAACTCTCGCCGTCGACATGCTGCAAACTTGCCCCGTTCCATATATTCGACGCCACTGCTGTCATCCTGTGAATATCGTGTCGGACGCACTGCCAGCCTTGAGAAGCTACCACAGCCCTCTACTTTCGCTTGGGTGGGCACTGGATCGGTTGGTGGAAGTCGAACTGCACATGCTGTGGTGCCGTGAAAGCAAGCATGGGCTTAAAAACACTCCAGATGCGCTCCGTCTCTGCATACATCAACACCTCAGTTTCCCATTCTAAGCGATCATGTCCAGCAG
>JBBPJY010000668.1:2537-14182 GCA_038088975.1 Xerocomus cyaneibrunnescens
AACTGTCAGGTGGTAAACACGGTCACAGACGAGGGAGAATGCTTGCAAAGAGGGCAAACGGAGGCGTCGGAGGAGTTGAGCGCATTCTGAGATCCTCCGAGTTGGATCGACCGTACATCGGGTAGCATCGTCACGGACGGTTCGGCGGTATCAACGGAGACCGAAAACGTCTCGCGTAAACTGAGTTGCCTGAGATGGGGGATTGCAGACAGCGTTGACATGATCTAGGCGAGAGAGGGCCGTGCGTGCGGCGGAAGGTCGTGCACGGCGAGGGAGGTGAGCTTGCGGAACTTGGGACGACTCAGAGTCCAATCGAACGTGCAGCCCTGGAGGTAAAGGGATCGTAAACGTGGAGCACGCATGCACTTGAGCAAAGGGTCTATGTCCACTACACCTCCATGGGCATATGGAGCAACGTAGCAGAGCAAGGCGAATTCCTCTAGGATGTCTGCGGTCTTGGACCAATGTTTTGAGTAAATCAATCGATCGACCATGAGCGAGGGACCAGCAAAAGAAAGGGTGCGTATGCGATGTATGAGACAGGTGGCAAGGAGCATGTTTGAAGAGACACGATCCTGATGCCATTCAGGGAGTAGGGAGAGATCTGCGCTTAAATCCAAGGGTGCTGGCTTAGACCGTTGGAGCTTTTTCGTGAATAGTCGCCTCGAATCATGCACCGGGTTCGCCGCGAGACCCCAGAGGCGCGACGAAGACAGGATGATGAGACGCCACCGACGATAGACCTGGTTACACACTCAGAGTGGGCATGCATCGACCATGCCCAAGGGCAGAAGAACAACTTGTTTGAATATCGACGAGAGCAATTCTGTTGGAAGAGATACGATGGTCATGGCAGTTGGTGCTGGGGTGGCGCAGAGCATTGATAACCAGAAGACAAAGGTGGACGGTGGTCTTGTGCCACTACAACCCAGTTATCAAAAGGATCAGGATCTGGCGCCGGCTCGACTCTACAAATGTCACGCGATGTCCCTTCTTTTGGCTCTCCGTCCGATGCTGCGGACCGCGGGAGGATGGGGAAGAGTAGTGTCATTATTGCAGCTAGGTACATGGATGGGTGTATCTACGCGGGACGGTAGTCGGGTGTGTGGGGGAAAGGCTGCAGCGCTTTCCGGCCCCAAGAACCTGGACGCAAAGCGAGCTGCGAGGGCGGGGGAGGGACTGCCTCGCAGGGTGCTGCGCCGTGTTACTTTGTGGTGCTAGGAACCCAAGGTAGATGAGGGAACACCATGCTCGCCGCAATTCTACGCGAGTACGTTTGCGTGCTGCTGCTGCCGCCGAATGTTCTTTTCAGCACGACGCGCCCACATCTTGAAGGTGATGCAAACAGTACGACTCGGCACGGAGATGCCAGCCAGGCTGACTTGTTCCCGTTGCAAGCGTAGTGGCAGTGGTTTCTTCGTCCGTTGACGTCCTTGACGGCTTCGGATTTTTCCGGTGTTTTGGTTGGCAGCGGGCCGGTCCGCGCGTGTATTCGCTCGGTGCTTCATTGATCTTCTTGGGACGCACTTTCCAGACACGTCATGTGCATACATGTTTAGACCCGTCGATAGGCGCCATAGTCGTTCGCGACCATATGCACCCCCGTGCAAGTGCGGTCTAGGCGTCAGGTCATGGATGCGGGGAAGCGTTTGAGCGATAGGATCGACATTCAGTGGTTGGTCCGACGAGGCCGGCTGTACATACGTGACAGAACTCGGTTCCGATCGCGATCCATGACGCGTCAGTGATGCGTTGGTGGTCGAAAGGCTAATGGAGTGGAGGGTCCTAGAGACGACGACGCCTGTCCGAGTCAAAGACGTGATCGTGGGGAATACATCACCGGTGAACATAGATTTTGCCGACGGGTCTCCCCGGACATTACATTGTGGAGTGGTTTCTCATGTAGTCCTCCGCATGGCCGATCTGCCCGGCGCACGGAACCAATTTGAGTTGGGGGTTGCAGGCCACCTCTTCATCACTGCCTTGCGTGTTGGCTCGTCGTGCCACTTGACACGCGCCAGAGCCGTTCGTTCTGTTCCCACTCGTACCGGTCTGCCCGAGCAAGTTTGGCTGGTGCGTCGTGCGGTTCGGACCCCCTGACAGAATATACATAGTCTAGGCACGAGCTCCATCAGCAAGGTCGCTCCACCTACTATGGAACGGCGCACCCACGTCACATCTGGTGTTCACTCGGCCTCCCTACGCCGTGGCGCACCAGGTGACACTGCGTGGCTGTCCCCGGTCCGTCCTTGTTCACGCCAGCGCACTCCTTGGAGATGTGTCGTCGCGTTCGCTGGCACCTATTGAAGCTGGACGTGCTCTCCTCACATGCTCTCCTTGGTAGCCTCGCCACCATCAAGCCCATGCGGCGTTTCGTAACATACATCTAGACGCCTCGGTTACAAACTCACGGGCCTCATGGCGTCAATGGCAAACACCTGGTCCCCTTGGATTGGCTGCCACTATCACCAAAAGCTATTCTCTCTCTCCCACCCTCTATTCCGGTTCTCCCTCGCGCTCACGCTCGGTGGACGCACCCCGAGAACGTACTGCCACCTGTCGACTTCTTAAATGAATCTATCGATACGTCCCCTCCTTTCCCTTTCCGTGTTTGTTTCCGGGCTCGGTTCCCCCTGTGGAGTGATGCACCCCTGGTCTCTTCTAGGTGCCGTTTTGATTGCGGCGTCGAATGCGGTCGCCTATGAGCTTCTTCACGACTACTCGGGATCGACCTTTTTCGAGGGCTGGAATTTCTATGGCAGTTTCGACAATTTGACGTGGGGTACGTTCGCCGTGGCTGGCTTGGGACCGTGCTCACATTACGATCCAAGGAAACGTCACCTGGGTGAGCCAGGCGGTGGCGAGCAGCCAGAACCTGGCATATGTGACCAGCGACGATCACGTCATCCTCAAGGTCGACAACGCGACCAATGTGACGCTTGGCGAGCTGCGCAGCTCGGTATGGACGCCTTGCTTATCTGGCGCGGCGCGGCGTTGACGAGACTCGTTATGATAGGTCCGCATCACGACCCAGGAGGCGTACGACCTGGGTAGCTTGTGGGTCATCGACCTCAACCACATACCGTATGGGTGCTCCGTAAGTCTGCGGTGCCGCGTGTCATTTCCAAACATGAGGATGACTGTGCCCCTTTGCAGGTTTGGCCGGCATTTTGGAGTTTCGGTGCGTGACTAGAAGGGCGAACCGTCGCTCTGGCTGACGTAGCCATCAGGACCCAATTGGCCCTTTGATGGTGAAATTGATATTATCGAAGGCATTAATTTGAATACCGCCAATCAGATGGCAATTCATGCAACAGAGGGGTGTTATCATACTGGGAACGCGGATCAGTTGGGGCCGACGGGGTCGACGGATTGTTCGCAAGGTTCAGGATGCACGGTGGGGGAGACGTCGCCGAATAGCTACGCTGCTAGTTTCGCCGAGGCGGGTGGAGGTGTCTTTGCGACGCAGTTTGACGTTTCGGGAATCTTGTGCGTGGGCTTTTGACGTTTGGGTTGGTGCTGACACTGACATGTGTGCGCGTCATGTCAGTATGTGGTTCTGGAGCGTGCGTTTCTTTCTTTTCTTGACATGCTGAATTCCCATTGACGGGGAGATCAGCGACCAGACATACCTTCTTCAATATCTCAGGCCACTGCCAATTCGTCGATGAATACATCTACATGGGGCACCCCGCATGCCGCGTTCTCGTCCAATCAGTGCAACATTTCGCAGTTTTTTACGCCACAGAACCTCGTGTTGGACATTGATCTGTGTGGTGTCTGGTGAGGTGGTTGTTTGCACGACGACGTGGTGTACTGACTTTATGCCTACCCCAGGGCTGGCGTGCCGTCGATATATGACTCGCAGTGCGCCAACCAGGGTCCTACGGGTCTATGTGTGAGTATGTTCGTACGACGGCATGGACTGCAGTGTTGACGCTTGCCAGTACAACGACTGCGTGGTCGGCCCGGGAAGTCCGCGCTTCGACAACGCATACTTTGATATCAACTACGTGCGAACGTATACGACGGCTGTTGCAGTGCAGAGCGGGGCGGCGACGGTCGGGCCTGGGTCACTGGCGAGTGCGACGAGCGATCCGCCGCACAGCACGGGAACGTCGGGGGGCGTTGGGGTGCGGGTTGGAGGTGGCGTCATGGCGTCGTTGACGTCGGTGGTGTGGTTGTTTGTGGGGACGTTGATATTAACATGGTGCGTTTGGTGATGAACGAGACGACGATGGGATGACGCACCTTAGACTTTGGGTTAGTTTGGAGGACACGCATGGACGTTTGTCAAGGGCCTCTTTTTTGTGGACTTTTTACTGCAATAATTCTGGTCGTCGCGTGTTCGATCTTTGCTTGCTTTATAAATACGTGGGGAATCTGACGCGCGTTCCTGGATCATGTGAGGAGTGACGTACTGGCCGTGTTCAGCTGCCAACGACGGGGTGTCATTCAAAAGGGAACGGGACTGCACATTATGGCGTCGGGTCTGCCGTTCTCCGCTCTGCTCGTTCCCATCGTCGCTCGGATCTCGAATCGTCCATGCTCCGTCGCTGTGTAATTGTTTGCACGTCACCTGCTCCCGGCGTATATAACCCTCGGCCAACTTTCCCCGCGTCCGTCTCCCTCTCCGTCTCTCATCCCCAACCCCAACGATGGCCACAACGACGACGACACAAGAGCCGACCGCCGTGAGAGAGAAAGTCGAGCACACCAAATATACGAGCATCGACAAGGGCTACGACGTCCCGTACGGCAACCTCGTCTTCCTCGCCCAGGCCGCCGCGACAGAGCACGCGCTCACGCCGCTCCAGGCCATGCGCACCCACTGGCGCGCATTCTTCTGGTGTCTGTTCATGTGCATCGGCGCGCTGCTGTGGGGGTACGATGCCCAGGTGCGTTCGTGCCCCTACATAGAGACGGTGACTCGCACGGGGGTCTGACCGTGCCATTCTAGGTTGGCGGTGGGCTGCTGAGCGTCCCCCAGTTCCGCATCGACTTTGGATTCATCTCGGACGGCCAGCCAATTCTCCCTGCGAGCTGGCAGAGCGCGTTCAACAGCGTCAGCTCGATCGGGGGCATGTTTGGCGGTCTCTCGTTGGGTTGGATCTCAGATCGCCTGGGGTACGTGTTGTCTTTCCCGAAGACATTGGTATTCACGCAAGCGTGACAGACGACGTGGCGCGGTCGCCTTGGCGTGCGTGGTGTCCATCGTCGGCGTGTTGATCCAGTTCCTCACGGCGAAACACGCCAACGGGGTACTCCTCGTTGGGAAGCTCATCAATGGGTTTGCGCTCGGTACGTTGATCTGCTCTGGCAACGTGTTTTTGGGTTTGCTGAAGCGTGTCGCGATAGGGATGTTTGTCTCGTGTGCGGGTGGGTATTGTGCGGAGGTGTCTCCGCTCGCCTTGCGAGGTGTCACGACAGCCGGCGTGAACCTCTGGATCGTTCGTGAGTCAGGTCTGTCTCTCTTGTTACACTTTGGACGTTGACCATTTCACAGTCGGCCAATTGTAAGCGTCCTTGCATCCCTTCTGAATTGGAGACGTCATCGTTCGCAGCATGTCCAACGGTGTCATTCGGGGCACCGGAAACAGAACGGATGTGTATGCATACAGACTGCCATTGTGAGTGGTCCATCGCATACACCCAACGCCCCAACTCAAGCTATTCTCTCAGTGCTCTCCAGTGGATTTTCCCGGTCATCCTCTTGATCGGTCTTCCATTTGCGCCCGAATCGCCCTGGTGGCTCGTCCGCAAAGGTCGGTACGAAGAAGCCGAACGAGTCCTCTCCCACCTTGGCGGACCATCGGTCGATGCAAAACTCCAGCGCCAGCAAATCAAGGAGACGATCGAACTCGAGGACTCGTATGCCGCGACAGCGACGTACGTGGATTGCTTCAGGGGTGAGCCGGTTCCTCTCACGTACATGTGGAATACCCTCTGAGCAACGGTAGGTGAGAATCTCAAGCGTACGATCGTTGCCATGATGGTGTTTGTGCTTCAGCAAGCCGCAGGTATGGCCCAACGAACGCACGCGTCTATTGAGTCACGAGACGATGTTTCTAGGTGTGGTCTTCGTCTTGGGGTTCAGTACATACTTTTTCGAGCTTGCCGGGTTCGCCACGAGCAAGGCCTTTAACCTCGGTGTGGGAGTAACCGCCATCGGGGTATGTTGTGCGCCATGTATGCTCCGAGCGATGTTTGCCTTACGACTCCTCGCAGGTCGTCGGTAATCTGCTGACCTTTTACACCGTCAACCGCTTCGGCCGCCGTTTCCTCTTTAACTGGGGCATGGTCGCTTGCACTGTCATCTTGCTCTTGATCGGATTCATCTGGATAGGCAACAAGAACCAGAATGCCAAGTGGGCTGTCTCTGCGTTCGTGCGTTGCCTTTCATGGGTGGTTTAGGCATCACTGAGACTGACGCCGCATGACCTCTGCATAGACGATCATTTACAACTTTGTCTACCAAGTCAGCATGTGAGTCTGCGTTGCCTACTTGTAGGTGTTCGACGTTTATCTGAGCTCGCCGAAAATAGCGGTCCGTTGGGATACGTGATCTTTGCCGAAATCTCGTCTGCCAAGCTCCGTTCCAAGACGGTGGGTATCGGAATCTGGACCAACTCGCTCTGTGGCATGGTCGCCAATATCGTCATTCCGTATCTGTGCGTGAACATGTTTGTTGCATCTGTGCGAGACGCTGACCCCTGTGCAGCGTCAACCCGAACGAAGCGAACCTAGGGGGATACGTCGGTTTCATCTTTGGGGGACTTGCATTCATGGGGACGATCTGGGCGTATTTCTTTATTCCCGAGACCAAGGGGCGGACCGTCGACGAGTGCGTGTTGTCACTCGTGTATTTCGTTTTTGTTAGCGCTGGCGGCTGACACGGTGCGATGCAGACTCGACTTGTTGTACGAGAAGCGGGTGCCTGCGAGGCACTTTGAGGGGTATCAGTTGTATGATGGGGAGGGGGAGAAGATCTGAGGGATGGACAAGGCTTTGGAGCGGGGATGGGGCAGCAGGGTGAGGTGGTATGATACCCTGCAGACGACGCCAAGCCTCGGGGGATGAATGGGACACTGCAACGAGCGTGAATGGGAATCATGACTGTACGATTTCGAATGACGTAATTATTATTGTGTCTACGTTTCTGTGTCATTGCTTTCGGTGTTTTTCAGGGCATTGAGTGTGCTGCTTACTACGCCCTCGTTGACTTCTCCGCCCTGATGCAACAGCGATACGCATCCAAGCATCGGTGTGCAACTGCGATAGTGAACTTGGTCGTTGCGTGGGATGAAGACGAACTGAGGGGAGCTAGTCGAGTACTTTGGACTGTGGTCAGAACACGTCTGGAACCTTCCGTTAACACAGGACTGGGCCAATCGTTTCAGTGTAGTATCGAGACCATGGCGAGGCGACGGTCGTGTCACGGCGTCATGGGGGTCTGAAACAAGACCCAAGGAAGACACACAGTCCAAGAAAATAGGGGAACGGGCATCGCAAGGTACATAGCAAGGTGAGAGACAATAGCTCACTCGTGTTTGGTTGGCACCACAGCCTCCACATATATCGTTTGAATTGCACGGCTGATGTGACTCACAGTAAGCGTATCATCATCACAGGTGAAACCTGCCGGTGGGATCTCGAATGTCGCATATAGTCGTACCCCATCATTAGATTTATATCCCCAGAGGGACATGGATTGGCGGCGAGCCTCTGAATCGCCTCCTGCGGTAGAACCGATTACCTCCGTAGCCCTGTGACAGAGACCCGACCGCAGGTTGCACGCTCTCGGAACTCCACATCCCACCCCGTTCCACGCGTGTAGGCACAAATGCACGACACCGTTAGGCCGTACGCCCGTACTCGTCGTGCGTCTTGTGGGTGCAACTGTATAGCAGTACCCCTATCTGCCCCCCCTCATAAAACGCGGGTTTTCACCACGGCATCGCATTCTTCGTTTCTTTCCGCCCGGAGACTCATTATGTGGATGCACGCCCTCGACGTCTGTCTCGCAAGCCTGGCAGTGTACCTCATCGGTCGTCTCCTTCGGGGGCGGGGTGGGGGTGCCGCGCCGCTCCCGCCTGGACCGCCTGGCTGGCCGCTCATCGGCAACCTGCTCGATTTCCCGACGCACGCGCCTTATAAAGCGCTGGGCGCCATGAGCGCAGAGTACGGCAAGTACCCCCGTCGCGCGTCCTTGGTACGCGGTCCACGCGTGACTGACTTGTCGTATGCGTCCAGGTCCGATCATGTCCCTCACGATGATGGGCACGCGCTATGTCGTGCTCAACACGCGCGCGGCGGCCCATGAGCTGCTCGACAAGCGGAGCGTGGTGTCGTCCGACCGCCCACGGTTTGTGATGGCGAGCGAACTCGTCGGGTGGGGGCGCTCGACGGGCTTTCTGCAGTACGGCGACGTGCACCGGACCCATCGGCGGTTCTTTCGCCAACAAATTGGGAGCAGGAAGAGTCTGGAGGCATTTTACCCGGCAGAAGAAGCGGAGGCGAGACGGTTTGTGCGGAACATGATGGAGAAGCCGGAGGAGCTGTTTGCGCATGCGCGCAGGTGTGTTGTCTTGATGCTTTCTTTTCGTGTCCTATGCACTGGCGATAATCTACCGCAACAGAATGGCAGGCGCTGTGATCCTGAAGATATCCCATGGATATAGCGTCGACGGAGACGGCGATCCGCTAGTGGAGGCGGCCAACAGAGCGATGCGCAATATATCCGTGGTCACGTTGCCAGGACGTTTTTTGGTCGATATGCTTCCAATGTGTACGTATCTTGAGCCCATTTCATGCTTGGCAGGCGCTGATCATGGATCCCGCAAGTGCGACACCTGCCGGAGTGGTTCCCTGGCTGTGTGTTTCTCAGAGATGCGAAACGGTGGCGAAAAATAGCAAGCGAAGCAGTGAACACGCCGTATCAGTTCGTGTTGGAGCAGCTAGTGTGTTTCGTCTTCATAAGATGGTGGCACTCATAGGTTGACGTCGGATTAGGCCAAGGGCGACGCCATGCCGTCGTTCACGTCGAGACAGCTTCAGGAGGGTGTTACCCCCGAGGAAGAAGAGACCTTGAAGTGGGTTTCTTTTTCGATGTACCTTGGTATGTGTAGTGTTCGTGACCAACATATTCGCGGTTGAACACGCTTTCGTGATTCATCAGGCGGATCCGACACGGTGGGTCGAATTCCTCTTCGTCTAAAAGCGAATGTCACTGAGACGGGTGCGTCGATGGCAGTCAGCAACCATGATATCCGCATTCTTCCTTGCCATGACGATGTATCCAGAAGTGCTCAAGAAGGCGCAGACAGAGGTGGACGCCGTCGTCGGACACGAGCGACTCCCGACAATGCAGGATCGTGAGACGCTTCCGTACGTGAACGCGCTCTGTCAAGAACTTCTCCGATGGAACGTGGTGGCTCCTCTGGGTGTGTCTTTGTGCATGTACATGTTCAATCTAGTCCTGACCGAGGCGTTTGTTATGCCAGTGATGCACGTCACTACACAGGACCAGGTCTACGGTGGATACGCGATTCCCAAAGGGACATATCTTCTCGGAAATATCTGGTGCGTGACTCGACCTTGTCGACGTACATCGCACATTCATGTCGAGACGTTGGGGCGCAGGTTTATCTTGTCCGATTCCAAGACATACCCCGATCCGGACGTGTTCGACCCGGAGCGGTACCTCGGCGCGCATCCGCAGCCCGACCCACGCGAGGCCTGCTTCGGGTGGGGGAGACGAGTATGCCCTGGTATACTGCTGGCGGAGATGACGATGTTTGTCTGTGTCGCGACAGCGCTGGCGACGTTGGACGTGTCGCCATATGTCGAAGATGGCGTAGCGTGCATGCCGAAGTATGACGTCGAGGAGGGAAGTGTACGGTGAGTTGCGGGAGGTTCCGACGTGGATTTGCTCCTGAACGACGTCGTAGGTGCCTCAAGCCGTTCAAGTGTCGGATCGTACCGCGGTCGAAGAAGGCGCAGGATCTGCTCCACGCTTGATCCGAATCAGAGTGGAGTTGGTGATAGGTGATTCGATGTTACAACTCTTTACGCTAGATACGCTTTTATGTTTTATTCGTGTCGTGGACTTTCCTTGTTCATATTGCACCCAAGTTGCTACGTACCGCTTTCTGTCGAGTCCAGTTGAATGCCGCAGCACCTCTGTCAAAAGGCAGAAGAATAGTGGTCAGCGACGAATTGCATGAACGAGCGGAGCGTGTCAGTGTTCTGATGATGACAAGCGAAAGCACGAGCCACACGAAGCAACGACTATCATGGGGCGGCCTGTGTTTTCGAAGACTTTCATGAGCCCTGGCGGGGCTTGGTGGAGATTGAACCAGAGCGCGGTCCCGTGGTATTTTCGTTGACTTTCTATTGATCGAGAACTCGACGAGCAATCTAGGGAGGCTGCTAGTACGACAGCAAGGAGGCTTGTTTGCCTGCCGGGTGTAATGAACACTCAGATGGGAGCGGTAGCGACACAGAACGTGACAAACGCACGTCGTTAAACGGGGGAAAAAGATGGTGTACAGGAGCAAGCAGCGCCCTCTATATACTGTATGTGGAATGCCAATGGTACCCGATTGGCAGGGATGTGTGATGCCAATCGGTGTGCCAGCAAGAAGTGCATGATACCAATCGGTGCGTTATCGGAAGGAAACCGGGGTGGCGTTCCGGCATGGGAAGGCCGGGACGTTACACCGGGTCTGGTATTATCTCTGCATACTCTCCATCCTCGGATTTTGTTGTCTGTGACGGAAATAGGCACTGGATCGGAGAGGGGCACGCGACTAGCAAAGATACTCAGTCGTGTGCGGTACAACGGACTGATCATATTCACCTAGCAAAGATACTATGTACGAGTTAGGTCAAGTAAGTTGGTAGGGTATAATGTAAGTGGCTCACCTCAGTCGTGTGCGGTACAACGGACTGAGGTGTTCGATAGCGAATGGCACGGTTTATATACTGTAGGACGCTTGTAAGGTACGAGGGGTATGAAGGATCGTGAGCAGGGTCCGTACAAGCAGGGACGCCGAAACAAAGGGTGAAAGAAGGTACGTGTCATGATTGAATGTAATGTCCCTACAGGCATGTATCTGCGTGCGATGTCGCGCATCGGGCTATGCGCGCACCAGCAGTCAATTCCGCCGGTCGCGATGGCTGCGCGTGCGCTTGTTGATCTCGACAGTCTGGTGGTTTCTACCTTCCTCTCACACGATGTGGCTCGTCCCGGCCCGTGCTCTCTGCTTAGAGTCACCTAGGATCAACGGAAGGATACTGGAAAGCCCGCTGGCATGTAAATACATCATTTTCGTGTACATTAGTACGAGCTCTGCTGAAACATCTCCATGGCAGAGTCACGATCTCCGGTTATCCACTCTTCACTGGGTATGAAAGCCGAGCCGGGTTACTGGTGCAAGCCGGGAACGTTGCAGATAAACACTGATCATTAGTGTTTACCTTTTGTTATATTACTGCCCTTTTGTTTGCATTGCACAGCATCACAGTCTATTGAGGCATCTCAAACAGCGACTGCTGTATCATGTCAGGCACTTCTTCATGGATGCACGCCTCGTATCCGAGCTCGGGATCATCCTGTGGTCCTTTGCAACCATGCCGCCAGA
>JBBPJY010000670.1:0-14165 GCA_038088975.1 Xerocomus cyaneibrunnescens
GTGTTCCTCCAGAATATCATGACTTCACAGATGTATTTAGCAAAACCAAAGCCTCCCAGCTTGCTCTACACTGTGATTTCAATCTGAAAATCGACTTGAAAGAAGGAGCCTCCCCTCCAATAGGCACCATCTACTCCCTGTCCACCTCTGAGCTTGAGGCTCTTTGTACATTCCTTGATGAACACCTTGTCATGGGTTTTATCTGCCCTTCCTCCTCTGCTTACACCACCCCCATACTCTTTGTCCACAAGAAGGATGGTTTACTCCACCTTTGCATAGACTTCCATGGACTCAACAAGATCATGAAGAAAGACTGCTATCTGCTCCCCCACATCTTTGACCTCCTAGACATTCCAAGCTGTGCCAAGATTTACACCAAGCTTGATCTCTGGCATGTATACCACCTAGTTCACATTACTGCTGGAGATGAGTGGAAGACATCTTTCCAGACATGCTATGGGTTCTATGAATGGCTCATCATGCCATTTGGTCTCACCAATGCCCTTGTGGTATTTCAGTGGTTTGTTAACTCTATCTTCACAGATCTCCTTGATGTCTTTGTCATCATCTACCTTGATCACATTTTGATCTTCTCTGAAGACTGTACAAAGCACAAAGAGCACATCTGGGAGGTACTCCACTGACTCTGAAAACACAGACTTTATGCCAAGCCCAAGAAGTGCAAATTCCACACTGATTTCACAAAATACCTTGGATACCAACTCTCTCCCACTGGACTCTTCATGTCTCCTGAGAAGGTAAAGGCCATTGTTGATTGGCCCAAACCTCAGAAAGTCTAAGATATTCAGTCTTTCCTTGGTTTCACTAACTTCTACTGGCATTTCATTGCTGGCTACTCCAGACTTGTCATCCCACTCACCCATCTCACTTGCAAAGGCACTCCATGGAATTTTGATGATTCCTGTCATTCTACCTTCCAGCACCTCAAGGACACTTTCACCTCCACTCCCATTCTCTCCCACTGGGTCCCTGATACCACACTAATTGTTGAGACTGATGCCTTCAATTATGCCATTGCCAGCATTCTCTCCATCTGATGCTTGGATGATGACATTCACCCTGTCACATTCTTTTCCCACACCCTTTCCTCTTCAGAACTCAATTATGACACCCATGACAAGGAACTGCTTGCCATTTTCAAGTCCTTCTGGACTTGGTGGCACTACACTGGGGGCTCCAGAACTCTGATCAACATAGTAACTGACCATAAGAACCTAGAATACTTTGCTACCACCAAACTCCTCACTTAGTGTCAAGCCCCATGGTCAGAGTTCCTCTTGCAGTTCAATATGGTCATCCATTTCTGCCCTGGACACTTAGGGGCCAAGCCTAATTCCCTCACTAGATGCTGAGACATCTATCCCAAAGAGGGGGATAGGGACTGTGCTTGTATCAACCCTTAGAACCTCTGCTCCATTTTCACTCAAGAGCAACTCACATTGTCCCTTAGGGCAATGATACTTGCAACTCTAGTCCTCTGGGCCAGTACACTGTTCAATATCAAATCCCTACACAATGGCATTCTGTCTGCTCTTCCCTCCAACTCCATCACAGCTATTCACATGACCAACTCTGAGCCCTCTGATTTCCACTGGACCATAGACTCTGAAGGCTTCTTATGCCTAGATGATTGCATCTATGTCCCTGATGCTAATGATCTCCACCTCCAAGTTCTCCAGTATAAGCATGACCACCTACTCTCCAGTCACTTTGGACAAAATCAGACATTGGAACTCATTTACTGCAAATACACCTAGCCAGGCATCTGGACATTTATCAAGGAGTATGTCTTCTCCTGCACAGCCTGTGCCTGAGCCAAGGCCCCAGACATAAGCCCTATGGGCTCCTGAAACAGTTTTCAATCCCTGAGAAGCCATGGAATTCAATCTTCATGGACTTCATCAAACAGCTTCCTTTGTCCTCTGGACACACTGCCATTCTAGTCATCATGGACAAACTGTCCAAGCAATGTGTTTTTGTTCTGACCAATGATAAGGTGACATCCCTGGAGTTAGCTAAACTCTTCCTTCTCCATGTCTTTTCCAAACACAGAGTCTCCTCACACATCACCTCCAATTGAGGCTCAGAGTTCATCTTCCACTTCTTCTGCTCCCTTGGAAAAGCACTTGACATCTGGCTCCACTTCACCTCCAGCTACCATCTGGAGGGTGATGGTCAAACCAAGCAGATGAACCAAACCCTGGAACAGTATCTTCAGATATATTGTAACTACCAACAGGACAACTGGTCTGAACTCCTGCCTCTCACAGAGTTCATGTACAACAATGCTCTGAATGCTACAACAGGCATTTCTCCATTCTTTGCTAACAAAAGTTATTGTCATATCCATCCTCCAATCCCTATATTGCCCCCTCTGAACCATCTCTGGCCATCTCTGCCCTCACTACATCTGTATCCTTGTCTGCTCCTCTGCTCCACATCTCAGAGTTCTGTCATTTGTCATCAGAGTACCCCTATCTCATTCCAGGCATGTCAGGACTTGTCATCCCTTGTGTTTGACAGGTGTCATGCAGAGTCAGTTGCCATTGTATCACTTCCATACATTACCCTGCATTCTGATTGCACCATGTGCTTCTTTCTCTTTGACACTTATATGTTTCATCTCCTTGCCTACCATGTTTCACCTTACATTCTCTGTATATAAACCTCCATATGTCCTGTACTATCCCTCAGTATGAATATCAACTAAGTCTGACTAAATTCCCTTCTCCTCACTGTCCCTCCTTTCCTCCTGTCCCTATCTCCATTATCCTAGTCCAATCTCTGAAATATGAGGACCTGGACCTATACAAGGGCATGACTTATAAGTCCTATGCTGACATCCTCTCTAAGTTCTCCTTCTTCACTTCCTCTGTCAGACCTCCAGTCCACCCCTGTCACTAACCCCTTTCACCTCAGTACTCACCATCCTCCTCTGACTGGAGTTGGCATGGAGATTCCAGAGATTCAATAGATGACCCATTGATTTGATAACCCACTGGTGTCAGATCATTGCTGTCACACTATGCACACAACTTGATTGACATCAGGAGTATAGAGGAGACTATGCCAGTATGTTTCACCATTGCTCACAACTTTGCTAACACTTTGTGTAGAAATGTCTATCACTCCCAAAGACTTCAAGACCCCCACTTTCAATGGCACCAACTGGTGCTCTTGGTGGCCCCTCATGGAGGCCTACTTCAAGGCTATCAGCTATGCCTGGGTCCTGGACTTGGTGACTGCTCCTGCTCTCCCCACTTTCTTCTCCAAATCAGAGGAAGTCCAATTCTGGGTTACCTGGAAGAAGGGTAACAACACTATTGTTGGCAATATCCACCTCTTGATAATGGAGGCCTTTTGTCATCACTTCTCTGAGGATGACATCAAGACCCTCATTGCCATGCTCAAGAAGGAGTTTGATGTAGTGTCCATTTCAGGTGCATACTTACTCCTTTGAGAGCTTTTAGATGTTCAGATTCCCTCATCCTTGCACCCAGCCCCTACCCTGAACAAGGCCAAAAACTGTTTCACCTGGCTGAAAGATGCTGGTTATTCCTTTTCAGACAAGATCTAGGTGATGATAGTGCTCACCAAGCTCCTGCCCCACCATGAAGATGGTGGCCCATATGCTCACACAACAGAAGGACTCAGCCAGTATGGCCAAGGATCCAACTGTCATGGAAATTCATACCACCACTGTCCTCACATGGGAGCAGCACTCCCTCTTCAAAGGCAAGCAGCCTGCTCAGCAGGCAAACAAGATTTCCACTGTCAAAGCAAAGGGCACTGAGCCCACTTTCCAGCAACAGCAGCAGAAACCTTTAGGCTCCTCCAATAAAAAGGAAAAAAAGCCCAAGAAGAAATTGTGCCACTGTAGAACAATAAAATTCTCTGAATAGGGTATGAAAAGAAGGGGCAATAGGTTTATTCCAGGGAGTCACTAATGCACAAATGGCCAAAGAAAAGAGAGAAAAGAATAAAAAGAATGACTGGGAGTGTACCACCAGTGTGGCTAGCTCCTAAAATGGGTTCCTGGCTGGGAGGATGATGTTCTAGGCTTGCTAAAGTGGTTCTGGGCTTCTGTACACAATGCAGACTAGGTGCAGGATGACCATGAGAGTGGTGGATGATTATTGGGATACCTCTAAGGATGTCAGGAATCCTAAAAACATGAATTTTGCATGTAGGGAATTGCCAGTCTCTACATCCACAGGGAACTTGAATACTGACTGTCCCTAGTCAGTTGAAACCTCAGAAGCAGCATGGTCTGGTGTGGCAAGTGGTTCTGGGAGTGTTGGACTTGCTGTAGACATGGTGGGCTGGTATCAGGTTGACTGGTCAGTTAGTGCAAGTGTGGACAGTGCTGATGCTGGTGGATGTGGATGCAGATGGATGTGATTTGGACATGGATGTAGATGTGGATGTGTGGGTGCAGGTGATGTGCTGGATGGTGTGGATAAAATGCTGGACAGTGCAGATGATGTGGATGACATGCTGAGTGGTGTGGATAATATGCCAGGTGATGCAGACAATGCACTGGATGGTGTGGATGATGTGCCAGGTGGTGCAGGTGATGCATTTGGCACTCTGGGCTGTCACTAGGAGTGGAGACATGTAATCCTATGCTAAAAGAAAGAAATTGAATAAAGAAAAGAAAGAAACAGACATAGATGTGAGGTACCACTTGACTTGTCTTCATCAGGCTTCTGTCATTGTCTACTCCTTCTGAAGACCCTTTGGATGCAGGGTACCACTCAGCTTGTCTTTGTCATGCATCTTCCATCTCCTTCTTCTCCAGGAACAGTATTGGATGATCTGAAAAGTAAAACTAAAATGATATAAAGTGGATGAATATAATACTATTATATCTGTGGACTTGGGGGTAACTGTGGAAATGGGAACCTAAAATCTGGTCTGTCTTAAAGAAAACCTATACTAAATGAAGTGGAATGTGAGTCTAATCCAATAAAAAGGAATCTGGCAGTTGTCCAGATGGAAGCCACCTCTGCCAAATGGATAATCCATGCAACCAGTCATCAACACAGTCTGTCTTGCAGGGTGCATAGTGTACAAGTGCCCATTTGGGCATTGGAACAGCTAGACAAAAATGATAAAAATTAAAAAAGGATCAGGGGTGCTCATCTGGAAGTGGTGGTGATGCTTTTGGGATAGCTATAGTGGTGTCTTGGCTTGTCTCGAGTGCATTTGGCTTGACTCCTAATGCTTCTGGCTTGACTTCTGCTGCTCCTGGCTTGCATTCCAGTGTGTCCAGCTCATCTTCCAACACTTTCAGCTTGGCTTCCAATGCTTCTGGCTCAGCTTCCAGCACTTCTGGCTTTGCTTCTGATACATTTGGCTTGTCATCCAATGCTCCTGGCTTGCATTCCCATGCTTCTGGCCCAGCTTTTCATGCTCCTGGCACATTCTTCAATACCTCCAGCTTGACTCCTGCTTCTTCTGGCTTGACTATCTGTGTGGTCAGGTTGTATCCAGGCAATGCTGCACTTATCTCTTCTACATCCCAGCTGATCCTTGATCCATCATCTTCCACTTCCAGCTCCTCTATTCCAGTCTCATCTTCATTCTGCTCTGTTTCCTCATCATTCAGTACTGCTCCTAGTGCCATCAGGGTGCTGTCCTGGACTTCCAGGCCAGTGTCTAGTGTGCTCTGATTGGTTTCCTATTTCTCTGATTGATGTTCCTGGCTATTTGGCTCACTTGGACTGCAATCCAGGGCCTGTGGTACAGGGGGCTCTGCTTCAGATCATGGAGGGAGGCATGAAATGGCCTGAAAATGGGTAAATGAGGTTGGGAATGAGTACACATGTCGAATGGGCACTGAAACAGCCAGTAATAGTGCCTGGACAGTTGGATATGGTGCCAAAACTGGTGCTGTGACCTGCAGTACTGAGGTTTACATCTAAACTGTGGCTCTGGGGGCACTCTGCTTGAGGAGGAAGGTGATGGTGTCTGTCACATACTTCATTGGATATGGCTCATCAGGGTAAATCTCAGGATGAACAACCTTGAGGCAGTGGAGAAGGCCATTTGTGAGGCTAGGTGGAAATCCAGCCATGAAGAGGGTGTCATGTTTGTATTCAAAGAGCTGGCATGAGGTGAGGAGTGGAATGGAGACCTTCAGGAAGTCACAGCAGTACCATCCTATATTGTCTTGGGTGTGCATGGACTTGCCTTGGAACTGTTGGATGACAGCAATCAGGTCACTTTGGGTGTAGGTGGGCTCACATCCTGGGTAGAATGCCTTGACAGTGTAAACAAACCAGGTCCAGCTTGGTGTGGCATTGGAAACCTCTTCTATTGTCTCCCATAACTTGGCCTCACTCCAGTCAGCATATCAGATCACTAGGTGGATAGTATTGTGCTCACTAGGTCTTGCATGGTAAGCTAATTCCTTAACATTTTCCAGGAATTGGGGGAGGTGATGTGCCATGCCATCAAACCTGGGAGCATCAGGGGTGCCTTGGGGTGGTAACATGAAAGGCTGGGTCATAACAAAATGGTCCAAGGCTCGAAAATATCAGAAATGAAGAAAGTGGGGTTCAAAGTGAGATAACTATTGTAAATGTTAGTGTGTGGCATAAGCAGTTGAAGGGTCTATCTTGGAAGTGTCAGGCTTATGTAACACAGCTGTATCTCAGGATGGAAGGTGCAGAATGTGGTAAATGTAGTGCAGAATAAGTGTAGTTGTAGCAAAGGTGAAATTTTTAGGAAAAGAATGAAGGGAAAAGGCCAGACAATGTGCTGGACTCCCTTGCAGTGGGCTCTAGTTGTAGAACAATAAAATTTCCTGAATAGGGTATGAAAAGAAGGGGTGATAGGTCTGTCCCAGGGAGTCACTAATGCATGAATGACCAAAGAAAAGAGAGAGAAGAACAAAAAGTATGACTGGGAGCATACCACCAGTGTGGCTAGCTTCTAAAATGGGTTCCTGGCTGGGAGGACGATGTTCTGGGCTTGCTAAAGTGGTTCCAGGCTTCTGCACACAATGTAGACAGCAAGAATGGAAAGACAAGGCTTTAGGAATGGAGAAAATAGATTTGGACAGTACTCCAACAGTGGTCTGATTCTCTGGTCCACTAGATACATGCCTATATGATAAGCAAACATATTCTAAAACCTCCAAACAGTGACAAACAACCACAAATAGGTCATCCGGTCCAAAAATAGGCTAATCCAGACCCTAATGCACTCACCCAGATCTGAAATAATGCATTTTGCACTCAAATCCACTTACCTGCACCTAAAAGCAGGTCAATCTGCACTGGAAACATACTGCAAAACACTGCTGCATGATCGGATAAGTGTTGGATGTGCATCTGGCCGATGTAATAAATGATTCACTCAATAGCAGATGGATTCTGCATGTATCAGGAGTCAATCTGCACAGAACATGAGTCAGAAAGCGCACCAGAATGGTCAGAACATGGTAGACCGGTCATGAAAACATCAGATTGGGTGCAGGAGCGGCAGACTAGGTCCAGGATGACCATGAGAGTGGTGGATGATCATCAGGATACCTCTAAGGATGTCAGGAATCCTAAAAACATGGATTTTGCATGTAGGAAATTGCCAGTCTCTACACTGCAGAAAGGGCAAAGGTAAGGCCCAAGCCAACATGGCTGTTGAAGTTGCATCCATTGCCATCATCCTGCCAATTGTCCACACTTTGGGCCCCTCCTTTTTCCCTGACCCCCACCTTGCTGTGCACCAAAGTGTGTAACTTTATCAGGGTTCTTATAGCCCTCCTGCAGATCTTCAGATCCAACAAGCTTTCATCCTTGCTGAACACCTCAGTATTCAACCTTCCTTGGAGTGCATTTACTCTATTGATGCCACCGTCACCTCCAGCACCTTCTCAATGCAAACCATTGAACCTCTTATCCTTCCCTCTTCAACTTCACCTTGGAAGTCTCAACTTGAGGAGTTGACCACCACCACTGTGCTCATGGATTTCATGGCACAGGAACCAGACTCAGAGGAAGAAGAACAGCTGGCTTGTAAGTGCAAGCAGACTTGCCACTTCAAGAAAAAGGAGATTTCAGCACCACCCACCACCTCCTGGGACACCAACAATATCATTGACATCTATGGCAGCAATCTGAACACTGAACTGGCCAATGCTGTAGGCTTGGGAGAGCCAGGGCCAATTTTACCTGATGATTTTGCAATGTCATACATATCCTCCTGGACATCTACATGGTCCAAGGCTGACAACACTTTAGTTGAACTTTTAGTTCATGATTCACCACCCTCATGTAGTATTGTAAATGTACATACTGCACTTCCTGTAGCTACACATAATATATCTTGTGCTACACAACAGTCTGAGTGTGCATATAAGGCAGTTGGAAAGAAAGGCTGAAAAGCCTGACAACAATGCAAGCAAGGCAAAGGTCCATGTAAATGTGGACACTCTAAGGACAACAACATTTGGATCTTGGACTCTGGTGCTTCAATACACTATGCTCCTTTTTTGGAGGATTTTGTTGAACATACTAAGCTAAAAGGTGATGAACACATATCAGTGTCCACTGCAGCCCATACCATTTATGTTGAAGCACTTGGATGAGTACTCATCCACTGGGAGACCAATAAAAAAGAGGTCAAAATCCTATCACTGCATGATGTCAGATATATACCAAACTCTGATGTATGCCTCATCTCAATGGGCAAGCTGCTTCAGAATGGTGCCCACATAGAAGGAACAGGCTCAAAACTTAACATGTTATTTGGAGATGGAACATTGCTTGCCCCTTTCAAGGCTGGATGCATATCCCATACATTATATACACTCCAAGGCCTACCCCTCCATGACCATAAAAGCACCACAACACATTATATTACCTTCAACATTATACACAAGAGGTTTGGCCATCCCTCTAGAGATGTGCTATGTCAGGCTAAGAAGCACACCAATGGCTTTCTTGACATATCAGTCCCATCCAAAGATCCAGTAGGCCCTGAATGTATCAAAGGCAAGATGCCTAATAGGAGTTTTCCTCCTACTGAGCATTGCACCAAACATGCATTTGAGCTTATCCACTCAGACTTGAAATCCTTTCCAAAAGAGTCTTATAAACACTATTGGTACATTATTACTTTCCTTGATGACTATATGTCATTTGCTTGAACTGTAGCTATTAAACAAAAGAATGATGCCTTGACTGCAACTTGGCACTTCTTAAAGCTCATCTCAATGCAATTTGAGGCAAAAGTACAAGGATGGATGTCCAATGCTGGGGGAGAATACAAATCCCAAGCATTTGATACAATACTCAAGGAGCAGGGGATTGCAATCTACCAATCTGCACCCCATACACCTATGCAAAACAGAAGAGCTGAAAGGCTTATGAGAACTCTCTCAGACAAGTCAGAGTTGATGTGGCATGATGCCTGTGCCCCTGACAGTTGGTGGGAATTTTCCTTTGCCCACACAACCCATGTGTACAATCATACACCTATGGCCTGACTCAATGGTAAAACATCATTTAAGATGCTACAACACACTCTACCAGATGTTAGCTATCTCCAAGTTTGGGGCTGTGCTGCCTATGTGCACATCCAACCTGAAACTCATGATATCAAGCTTGCCCCTAAAGCAGAGCTTATGATCCATATTGGAGTTCCACCAGGCATGGAAGTTAATTATATTTTCATGTGTTTCACCAACACTGTCTTTACTTCCAACCATGCAATCTTTGAGGAACAATGTTTCCCAAAGTGTACCAATAAAGAGAAACTCCCTATTGCATCAAAAGAACTAGTTGCATCACTGGAGAAGACAGGTAAAGTCTCACAAATGGACTTCCCACCACTTCTGCCTCCAGACAATCTCTCCAGTCTACCCTCCACACAAGCACCCATTCCTCCAGCTTCTGTCCCTCCACTGCCTCAACCACCCATTATGCCCCCTAGGCAACAACCCCCTGGTCCTCCTACTGTTCCACCACCTCCTAGGTAATCCCAAAGGCAATATTGTGTGCCCATAAGGTCTGACAATGTGTATGGTGACAACTGACACCCTATAGATCAACAGTATGATATCAAGAGACCATCTCATTGGCATGACATCATTGGTGAACCAGGACCTTTGTCTCATCCTGCAGAGCCTGAGCATTAGATGCCTGGCAATCTTTCCAATATATCTGGTGCACCTATTGCCCCACAACCTTCATCTCCTACTGATTCTGAGGCAGACATTTACCAACTTTGTCATGAAGGGAGAGCTGATTTGATAATGCACCTGATGTTCAAGGCAATACATTATGGTATGACCACTGCAGAGTCAAAACCAGTATGAGAGTGGACATATAAGGACATCTCTAAACTACCAGCTGCAACACAGGAGGAATGGAAAGCTACATGTCAATGCAAACTTGATATGCTTCATAAATGGAAAGTTTACAAACTTGTAGACCTGCCCAAAGGGCAGAAGGTTATAGATAACTGCTGGGTATTCAATGTTAAACCAGACAGTCACAAGCATGCACATTTAGTTGCAAAAGGCTTCTCCCAGGTTGAGAAAGTTGATTTCAACCAAATATTCTCACCTGTCATAAGGTTTGAGACTGTGTGGCTGACACTAGTGCTTGCTGCACTTGAGAATTGGCATATTGAGGCACCTGATGTCTAATCAGCTTACCTTTATGGAAAGCTAGATGCTGAGATCTACATGAAACAACCCAAAGATTTCAAAGTCCCAGGACAAGAGACTAAAGTCCTTTGTCTTAGATGTGCCCTGTACAGTCTTAAATAAGCCAGACTTGACTTGTGGAAGACTCTTAATGAGCCCATGAAAGAACTTGGCTTTGAATGACTCAAGTCCAACACTGGACTCTTCCTTTACTGGAAGAAGCACACTTCCATAGTTGTTGTCATTGTCTACATTGACAATGCCATGTTCTGTGGTCCAACTAAAGAGATTGTTGATGAGATCAAAGGTTTATTTATGAAGAAATGGAAATGCAGAGATCTTGGCCCAGCCAAGAAATTCCTACACATGCATATCCAATGATCAGGTTGCAGCATCTTAATTGATCAATATGGTCTACTGAAAGTTGTTGAATGCTGCAGAATGATTAATGCCAAATCTCCACCCACTCCTTTACCCTATCTCAAAGACTGATCCTGTTGACCCAGAGCTGCAATCACAATACCAAATGGTGATTGGTTCCCTAACCTTGGGTACATGTCCTGACATTGCTTATGCAGTCACCACACTTACAAAGCAAAGTGCAAATTCTTCAAAAGATCACCTCAACAAGGCATTATATATGCAAGTACCTAAACAGTACTAGGAATTATTTCCTTGTTTTTGATGGAAAATCCAAAGCAGGATTAATTGCACATACAGACTCTGACTGGGGATCTGATCCCAACACTAAATGCTCTCAGACTGGTTGGGTAGTGAAACTGACAAATGCTACCTTTTCTTGAAAAACCTGCCAACAAGACCAAGTAGCTTACTCCTCCATGAAAGCAGAGTATGTATCTTTGTCTGATTGTAGCCAACAGTTGGTATGGATACACTCAATGTTCAAGGAACTTGGATATGACCTAAAACCAATCCCTCTTTGTGGAGACAATCAAGGCTTCATATTTATGGCATCTAATCCCATTATTGAAAGCTATAGTAAACATGTTGATATTTGCTGGCATGGTATTTGAGAATTTGTCAAAGAAAAGCTGATCAAGATCTTCTACATTGAAGGTTCTAAGAACTCTGCCATTGTAGAAATCCCTTATTTCCTATAGCTGCATGTCTCCAATCTCCATCAGTTCATACAGCCCTCATAATTTACACCCAGTCCCAGTGCACCATAGTCCAGTCTGCACCATGAGCTGAATGTCTGTCACCATCAGATCATATGTCCAGTACCCCTTGATACCATCTGGGTCCATTGTTTGTGCCTACAAGCAAGCCCTAACTGTCTTGCAAAACCTTTCAGTGAGTGAATACATATATCTCCATGGACATTTTACTGCACTAGATCCATACTGGACACATCCTGGCACATCCAGACCTGGTTCATCCATGTTGGCGGCACCTTGTGCCCATCCAGTCTTTCTCATTCACTCATATATGTTATATATCCTTACTTCACACATCTTCTTTTCACCATCCATACTGTTGTTACACTTACATACATGAGTCACAGGTATGCCTGGACTATAAAAAGAGTGTACATTCTCAAAAATGGAAGCTTGTTTTCTGCCATCTCAAAAGAAGAAGAGCCTTGTACACTCTTGTAAATGCCAACATGTTTTATCAGTATATCCTGACTTGCTGCCTATACAGCCTAGGAGTGTCCAGTTATTATTTTCTTAGTTTTTTCAAGGGAATGTAAGTCTGGGGTTATACCATCCTTCTCTCACTCCTCCTGAATCTCTTGAGATGAACCTATTATTCCCTTCTGCCCTTACTATTAATTGTCCTTGCATTCCAAGGAACTTTTCTATTCTACCACTGGAGCCCACTGTGAGGGATTCAGTTGAGTCAAGGAGGAGGTCACTCAGGCCAAACCCTGACTGCCAGGAATATGAAGGATTACTTAACTGGCTTCATAACTTTCATGTATCAGAAGACTCATTCCTTTTTCGCATCACCCAGAATAGTGGTAATGAAAGGGCTAGACCTGCATCACCACAGCCAGACCACCCAGGTAACCAATTAGACAGTGCCACTGACCTTACTGAGGAACCCAGAACTTCACCCAGAAGCGACTCAGGATCGCTTGACCAATATCTGTCAACCACAGCCCTCCAAATTCCTAATTCAGCCAATCCACTGGAGTGGAGCCCTATTCCAGAGGATATTTTGTTATTCAACATTCCAGGGGCCTTTGATCACTCGTCCCCCAGAAATTTCCACCTGGAAAACACTATAGACAGGAGGTCCACATGAGAATCATCATTGGAATTATCATCAGGAACCCCTCTCTCTTTTTGGTTCCATCCATCATTGCACTCAGTGCCAGTACATTTCGACCCAAGTCATTTACAATCTTGATCACCAACTCCCAACTCATCCAGCCCACCCATTTGATTCCTATACATTCCTGCACCTTCCAGTTCTGGACAACTGCAACCACTGCAACCAAGATTTACTAGTTTCCCCATTACACTGAACCCCATACCATTCCCTGCTACACAAATGGCCAACCCTATTCAGATGCCGCTCTGTGGCACCCAAAATGCCCCCAGGTTTGACAGAAAAACACCCTCTCTCCTTCCTTGCTATCTAGAAACCATTGACCTCCTAGGCACAGCTGCCAGGATCAATGCCACAAACAAAATCAAAGCTGCACTTTGGTATGCAGACCTAGAAGAGGTGAAAGTGTGGAAGACCCTTCCTGAGGCTGCCACTACCACTGCAGATTGGAATACCTTCATTACCACCATAAAAGGATTATACCCCAGATGCGAAGATAACAACCACTATTGCTATGCTGACCTACAATATCTGCTCCAGGAGTTCAAGGGGCAGATGATGTACAGCCAAGAGGACCTGGGCAAATATCACCAAAAGTTCACCAAGATTGCATCACTCCTGACCACTACAAACAAGATATCAGAGGCAAAGAGGAACTTCCTGTTCCTAAGCAGCTTCCCAAGTGACCTTGAGGAGTGGATTTGACATTGGCTCTCCATCATCAAACCAGATATTCACCTGGAGGACCCTTATCCAGTTGCAGACGTGATCACTGTGGTCAAGTTTCTCTTAACTGGGTCTGCATTCCACTCTTTCATTCTGCCATTGGCACAGTCAACAGTCATACTCAATCCCCATCCACTGATCTCTGGGCCATCGGCACACATACCAATCATTGCCCCACCACCAGTGCCTGCTATCAAACAAGAAGTGTTCCAGACAAGAGTCCAAGCTGGCCTGGCTAACAAGAGCTGTGTATTCTGCACAGAACCTGGGCACTATGCTCAGTTTTGCCTGAAATGTCAAGAGTACCTCAATGCTGGACAAGTCACCAAAGGTTCCAACAACTGGTTGTACTTCCTAGATGGAAGTCAGATCCCCCAGATCCTGAACACCAAATGCATAATGGAGTGTGTCAATTGGATTGAAGCAGAGAAAGCCACCACCACCACCACCACCATCACACCAT
>JBBPJY010000672.1:0-14132 GCA_038088975.1 Xerocomus cyaneibrunnescens
CCAAAACCACTTCATTTACAGCACATTGATGGATTTCCCCGTCGTGTGCGGAGAGCTATCCGCATGTCGAGTATGAATTAGGCGGCAGGACGCCGGGACAGCTGCCAGTGGACGAGCGTTTGAACCCTTGCCATCCAGCGACTCGGAGCGTGGCCGGACTATACCAGCCTATTCCAACCTCGTCCATCGTCGGCCCGTAGTCGATACGGTCATCGCGGTCTTGTACGACCACCTTCTTTCGAATTCTTGTGCCCCTAGAGCCACTCGATCCTCATTTGCTCGCGTAGGGTTTCACATCAAAATCCACCTCATGCCCTGCAACCTGGCTAACTCGTGTTCGCAGCATGCACCAATTGGGCACGCTACAGCCCATCCGCCATTTCATCTAGTACCAGTCCACGATTCCCCGAAAGCCCCGTGTGCGTTCTTTACTTCTCACCCACTAATACCAAAAGTCGCTCCCTCCGTGATCCCTTTTTCCTTTTGGCCTTATAAGTAGTCTTCCACGTACATATGCCCGCCCCACTCTGCTAGGTCAGATCGAGGAGAGCTATGACTGCCGCATTCATGTCAAATCCATTGTCGTCGTTTAACCCTGGCGTCCGTCCACCCTCAAGAGTCGACCGCGGCAGCGGCGGGGCACCACCCCCAGCATCGTCCAAGGTCAGTCCTCACATGTCCTCCTTCAACGTTCGACATGGTAGTGAATGCGGCCCCTCCCAACCCTTTGTCGGACAGAACTACGTCTTACCAGTACCCTCCGGTTTCTCGGTGCGCGTCTTCAAAGCCCCAAGTCTTAATACTTCCGCTCGTAACGCTGGTCAACAGCTATCCACCGTCACTGCAAGAGGTGACATTGACTACAAACCATCATCACATCGCGCCCGCTCGCCGGGTCCTCCGGTGCGCGATACTCCTCCGCGGAAGTTAGTTAAGCAACCGCCTTCGTCCCACGCCCACGGCCATGAAGAACGGGAGCGGGAGAGAGATCGGGGTTATCGCGATACCAGACGTTTCGGATTCATCCACCCTGGGCCTGTCCCAGACACCTACATCTATGAGCGCTCCATTGCGTCGTCGAAGTCCGACCCCTACCCCTACCACGACCACTACTACCCTCCGTCGTCGGACAGCACCGGGAGCGAGATTGACTCCCTCTTCTCCCACCCTTCTTCCGCCTCGAGTGCTAGCAGTATAGACGACGATTGTCCACCCCGAGGTATGCTCCAGGTAGCTCGGACCACACCCGAGCGGAGGCCATCATATGGTCATAGTGGGCACCGATCCGGGACGGCCTACCCTGTGGCTTATCACACGTGCCCAACCTGTTCGGAGATGAGCAATAGCCCACCACCCCGTGCGAGTGGCAGGCCCGACGTCGCAGCGCATGGCTCCCGCCCACTGCCTACACCTCCCGTGAGCGCCCGCGTGCGCAAAGACAGCCTCGTGCTTGCAAACGAGCGTTCGGTCCCACCACAGGCCACGCGTCCACGGCTCCCACAGTTACGTATCGGAGATCGTCCTACCTACCCGGGTGACGCTGCGCAGAGCGCGTGGTCCACAGCAGAGACCGGAGGGTACCCATCGGCCTCGCCCCCACCCCTCGCGCGCTCGTCCTCACTAAAGAGCAGCGGCTCCGTAGGCAGCAGCTCACATGGAGTCGTGCCCCCTCCGCCAGGATTGACGTTGCACCCCCACTGGGAGTACGGCCAGACCATCGACATTACCGGAGAACCACCTCACCGTCAACCAAGCCGCCGCAACTCAGACGGCGATCAAGGTCAGATCATGCCACCGCGCCCACGCCGCTCCAGCACGGTACCCCCACCACGTTCTGTTCGGTGGTGCGAAGAACTAGTTTGCCCAAGCCCCATCCTGCCAAGCCAGAGAAGAAAGGGGTGGTTCAACAGACGAGGGTGGGTTCATTCATTTCTCATTCGAGCGCTTCCAGACATGATCCCTGACTGATTCCGACCACTTCTTCCCTTTTTCGGCCTGCCTTCATCGTCGACACTGAAATGTCTAGGGACCAACTGTGGCGCAACGATGGCTCGTACAAGCCTCCTGCCCCAGGCGAGGACTACCCTGAAGACCTCGACGACTACCCAGAACCCTCCGAGGGCTGGCAAAACGAGGATGGCGTTCGAATTGACCTCAGTAGGAGGCTGATACCCAAGGCGCCACCGCGTTCAGTCCTCAAATGGACGAATTACTGTAAAGAAGACAGCATCATAGCCGGATACCTCACGAATGGCCCTGCCTCCCCTACGTCAGACGATGACTGAGTTCGGGCGCGCGAGTGGGGTTCTCGTCTTCTCTGTCACGATGGCACACCTTTTCTTTACCCCAGGATAATGACCCCCGAGTTCCGAGTTTGCACGACGAGCGCGTGTGTATGTTTCGTTTTTGTAATATTTATGGGTGGGCCATCGTGATTTTCCGTCGTGCGCCCATACGAGGCATGTTTCTCAACATCATTCAGCATTGTTCTTAAAGATATACCCCTGCATTTCACGTTCACTGGCGGATCTGGTATCCCGGTTGTATCATTAGTTCTACAGAGCGGTACGCCATGTACGTTACCGTTTCGCCTTGTAGGAGTAATAAGTGACCTGCCTCGTTTCATGCCGTGGCGTGAGGCCCTGAGGGACATTGGTGGCCTCGATCCATCGGAAAGTGGAGCACCTTTTCGCGGATCACAAAGTACCTTTCGGCCGTGATTTCGTGATACTGATAGAAACAACGGCCGGTTTCGGCCGACAACAACCTGGCTCAGGGAATCGACATCATGGTCACAACGCACGGAACACGATTCGAATCCTCACGATAGACTTGGGAACAAGTAAGGGTTCACTTGGGAACGAATCCACGAGCGCACCCACGAACGCACATGATCCGGTTGGGAAATATCTTCAACGAGGCTGCGTAAACGAACGCCGTCTCCGTGGGTGTGAAGACGTACAATTGAAAGCGACCCACTCGAACCTCGAGTGGCATGCGTTAATTCTTCATGTACGCAGCGTGACGTCGATGCGTCTGGGGT
Organism: Xerocomus cyaneibrunnescens; assembly: GCA_038088975.1. Lineage (NCBI taxonomy): Eukaryota > Fungi > Basidiomycota > Agaricomycetes > Boletales > Boletaceae > Xerocomus > Xerocomus cyaneibrunnescens. Next base: position 3,044 of record JBBPJY010000672.1, read on the forward strand.
CCAGAGTGGAGTGAATGGAGCATATTTCGGCTACTGGGTGTGGGGCAATTGAGTACTAGACAGGGGCGAGCGATAAGGTGAGGCGGTCTGCCGACGCGTATCTCTCCATGGAAGGTGGGGATCGACCGCTCGTCGTGTTTAGACTGAACGTGATGCCGTGGTTTGTTGTAAAACGTATGAGACCATGTTCTCAGTGCACCGGAGTGGCTCACTACAGGCTCATTTGTCGTAGAAATTCGTGGTGAAGACAGAGAAGAGGACTGCGGTTTGTTTCACCACACCGCCCGGAAGGATCCGAATTCCGTTCAATCGAAACTTCGGGTCAACAAGGAATGCGAACTTGACCTCATTATCTTCTTCCCTTATCCCCTGCGGAGAAAAAAGTCCCTCCAGAGGCCTCGTTGGACAAGGCGGTGCATAATTCTTGCAAGCCAAAAGTACGACGCACGAATGTCCTGTGACCTGCCAGTGGGATCACATGCAGCCAGGACCATAACCATCGCCAGTATCGGTGATGAATGTACGCACCAACCCGCACTCATCAGTTCACTGTCTTCCATTCGTAGATCTCTACAATGAGTATAATGACACTATCACCGGGCCAGCGGCGTACCTGGTGTACGGGGATCCGTGTTCACGCGCGGAATCACAGGCGGGGATGAGCAGTATTGAAAGAGCACGCGAGGTGCTCAGCGAGGACATGGGCAAGGGTTTGTAGAGAGGCAGTCAAGGGTTTGGCAAGTAGGAGCACAGTCGCAGTTTGCGGCCACCGAATCCATCACAGAAGGGGGCACTTTTTTCGCGTCGCCTCCAATGGCCTGAAGTGCTCAGTGTCATTTTTAGTATTGGGAAAGATCAAGAATGACATGGCAAATCCAATGGCTGTCTGTTTCGTAGCTTGTGAAATTCTTGCACGACTTTCAGGACCGAACACCGTCTAGAAGATAGGCAGGCATTTGCAGCGTTGTCTGCTACAGTAAGTTTGATTTTCCGTAGGAAACTAGTAGAGTAACTTGAAGCACGAGTACTTGTTCGTTGCCGAAAGTATCTTGCTTCTGTTCCTTGGCGCGTTCATGAGAACACCAAGAATCCTCAATGTCACATGACCGTTGTCTACGAGTCACATGTCACTCTTCGGTATCACTTCCTGTGCATAAATTGACCCATATCCAAGCTACTTGGTTCGCCCTCGACGCGTGGCCCACAATTCCCAGTCATCCACCGACTTCCAAATCAAACAGCCCGACACTCTCTCTTGAGCCAAGCTAACGCTCGTGCGTCCTTGCCCTCGAACAACGGTCCTACCTTTTCCTCGACCTCGGCATGATAGTCGTTCAACCACTTCTTCTCCTCAACCGTCAAGAGCGATAAGTCGATCAAGCTTGTCTGAATAGGACACTGTTGGTGCCAACATTTCAGACATTAGTTTCTCAAATGCGATAAAAATAGATACGGACCATCGTGAGGCGTTCAAAACCAAGGTATCCCTTCTCCCCAAAGTTGTTTGGTGTCTCAACTTCGCGAACGAGCACCACGCTCTCGATGCGTATGCCCCACTTGCCGTCTGCATAGTATCCCGGCTCTGTAAGGAAGCGTAATGGTCCTGAATCACTTGTGATCGCGACATAGTTGACTCGTTTCCTCACCGTTCGACACCGTCATTCCAGCTTTCAGCGGGGTGCTGTTGTACGCTAATTTGGTGGTCAGTTCACGAATTGACGAAAGTGTGTCATGGGCTCCTCACCGATCCGTGTACCGATACCCTGAGGACCTTTACAAGCGAGGGCTGAGCATGGCTATCATGCCCATTTCTAAACATACCTTCATGTACATTCAGGTAATGGCCAACACCGTGGCCGGTTCCATGCCTGCATGTTAAATCGTGCTAAGAGTGAAGTATGTGCAATGCAAAAATATGAGCAGACCTATAGTCTAGAGATCCGTGGTTAAATACGACGTGATACCAATGGATGAAGTCAGCGATAGCTTACCTAGACCATCTTTCCACAAAGCCCTTCTTGCCCATGAATCTCTATGGCATCGTCAGTGCCCAGGTGGAAACAGGCATGACATTCACATACATTGTGTATCCTGTGGAACTCAAAGTCAAACTATTTGTCGATAGGGAACGATCAGGGGACCTACCAGTCGTCCCTGTGGGAAAAACAGCGGTATCAATCGCGATGTGACCTTGAAGGACACGTGTGAATGCGCGTTTCTCCTCTTCAGATGGCGTTCCAAAGTGCTGTCATGGCTTCTCTGTTATCGTTCTACGGCTCAATAATGGCGGTACTTACCCATGTACGCGTGACATCAGTTGTCCCGTCAAAATACTGACCTGACAAAGCGAGGAGAGTGATGAGGTGCGTTCTACACACGCTGTTGGTCATCCATACCTCCAGAGTCGCATAGATAGATCTCATTGATAACAAGGTTAATATAGAAGCACGTAATCTTTGCAACCTCGTTACCTGGTCCTTTTTGATAATCGCACAGTCGTTGGGATCAGGAGAATAGTGAATAATAGCTATAGGACGTTGTCAACATCAGGATAGCACCGCGGAATGTGGATAAGAACAGACCTGCATTCGGGCCAACTGAAGAGATAGTGGTAAAAGACAAACCACAGAACAAGTCAAGCTCACTGTCAAAGGTCAGACTAGGATTATACAAAGTAAACTTCACTACGCACGATCTGAACTCTTCTAGTCTGTCCGATCCCTGGCTCTCATTCAACTCAACCCCGTTTTTGAGCTGTTCCTCGAGCCATGCAAAGTAGCGAGCCAAAGCAACACCATCACGTATGTGACATTGCCGGAAACCCTCCATTTCGGTACTGTTTTTGATCGCTTTCATGGCTGCCACGGGTGACGGCACAATGACCACGTTCTCCTTTTCAGCGTGTAGGCATCGATTGCGTTCAGAGCGTGACATAAACTTACCTCATCGAGTGCATGAGCGACTGCGAGACTCGTCTTGTCACCGAGTAATACGGGCTACAGATCATCGAACATCAACCAGACATATCGTGGACATTTTCTTGACGGACTGTACCTGATCTTTTTTAACCAGACCTGTTTCAACGAGGACTTTGAGATGAGGGAGGAATTCTTCATAGGGCCGGAGCTCCACCGCCTGGTCGAAATGAGTTATCACAGCATCATCAATTTGATTCTTATTGATAAACAGCACTGCTGAATCCTGTTTCACGACCGCATATGCGAAAAAGACTGTCGCGTTTTAGTATATTCGTACCAACCAGAAGATGTTAATACATACCGGGGTTGAAAGCAATATCCGTTCCTCGCAGGTTGAACAACCATGCGACCTCGTCAAGCAGAGTTACGACCAGTGCAACCGCGCTCTTCTTGACCAGCTCCTGCCGTACACGGTCGAGTTTACTGAGTAACGTTTCCCCTGATCAAGGTCAGGACTCGGGGAGGGCGATGAAAAAGGCGCATTCAAACCTGAATATTTGACATCCAGAGGGAAGACCGGGTTTTGGGGCCGATGTGGGCGCTCAGAACCCCACACGATGTCCACAGGATTTGGCGAGAGAGGGACCAGCTCAGACTGTCCAAGAGACTTTTGTAGCGCCTGAGCATCGGCTATTGTTTGCATGGGTCTACGTCAATGCTTGATAAAGATGTGAACGACATACTAGCCAAGATCAGATTTGGATCAATTCCGATTCTTGTACCTTGTTCAAGGTTCTGGGCCGGTGTTACCGGTTGAACGAGTACGACGAAACTAGACACGTACCTTTGGGAGGAATTCCTGCCAAGTAGGAACGTCTCGTGGAACGTCAGCCCCACGTCGTCCCTTTAAGCTATCTAGTTACCTGGTAAGCCTTGCTTCATCAAAGTCCAATTCCTGCGATACCAAATTCAGAAAAATAATCTGGAGCATACATTCGTTGCTCACTCGTCCAACTGCTGTTCGGCTTGTAGGAAGTACCGACCATCGGTGAAGAGGAAGGCACCCTTGAGGGTAACGATAGCACATCCTATGGATCAACTGATGAGCTCAGATGCTCATACTAATCTCACATCGGTCAAATCGATCTAATCACCTGCCGAGCCATTGAATCCGGAAATGAACCCTCGTCGTTTGTCAGCCTCGGAGGGGTATTCACTAAAGTCTGTACCAAGACGAGACAATTCCAGTATGCCGCAAAAACAAATAAAAAAGATCAAACGCACGCTCGTCCTCACTAGGGACCACAACAGCGCTGACGTTGATGTCCGGTTGCTGCATCAACGCCCTAAGGCGTGCAAGACGGTCGGAGGTATCTACCCTTGCAGTTGCTATCGCGCCCATTGAAGAATAGAATCTGTGCCAGCGGAATTTGGGAATGGACAGTGCCGTGGGTGTGGCACGGGAAAGATATCGATGCAGGTGCACATGAAATCGACCGTACCACATGCTTCCGCTTTCCACTCCGAGCTACTGTCATTCGCCAATGTGAGTCGCGTGACATCGCAGTCACACGTGGTAGATTAGTCACGTGACTCTAGATCCTCAGGAAGATCTGCTGCTGCAAGCGGGGATCACTTTTCCGTTTAGTGCCAACAAGAAGTGGACGAATCACTGCCCGGAGAGCTACGCGCACAAGCAGTAGGCATGATGTGGACTCCACATCACGATCAAGTTGGCCTATCGTAGCAACCAGGCACTTTCTGGTTGTCACACCAGATAACTGAGTGTCATGACCAGTCCACCATGGGTTGTATGGTGATGCTGGCTATCTGTGCATTGACCCACACTGTCTAGGACACTATTGGTCAATATGCCAGCATCTACATGATAGCACACTATGCACCACTTCAGCTCCATCCAAACCAAAGTCAGCATTGCACCTACAGTGTTTCAAATAGGAAATGCACAAATTGCACTTTTGTAGAGTTACTCCATGTTTGACTGCAACAAAAGGCCATTGATGATCATATGTATAAGAGCCTGTTTAGCAACACACTGTTCAGTCACTGTTCAGTAACTAGCAGTGTTTGTTTTTATTTGTTTACCAGTAAAAAGTCCAGCATCATCTTCTGGGATTGCCAGCACTGTGGAAATCAGCCACCACAGCCTCTGACTGTTATGCTGGTGCATCAGCACTTTGCTGAAACTTGAACTGAGACAACTACACAAGGTGTGGCAACCTTGAGTCTTGAGTAGGCACTCAGTTGGTTCACCCAGAACAACTGGAGGCAAAGAACTAATGCTTGTATTGTGTAGAACTAGCTTACTGTACAAGGAGAATCAAGTGGGAATATATACTAGATGAGAGACTGATGACTAAGGAAAGGAAAGAGCTAGAACATTTGATGTATGACTAAAGGGACACATTACCACTAAAAAAGAGATGTGGTAAGAGGAGACATTGTCCAGAGATGAGAACTAAAGAGAGGACATGACAGAGAGACAGAAAGACAAGAAGGAAACAAGAACATTGGCATATAATAGCAGTATGATGATGAGAAAAAGAGAAAAATGATAGACCCACATTGCAAGACACCACAACACGAACAGGCAAGTATGCATGATCATAACACTGATAGCACAACACTGCTATAGACCCTATGTGTAGTATGTCAAAAAACATGTATTTCATACTAGTATAAGATTGAAGTTACTTATGTACAAAAATATGTACAAGGTACATCAATATTCTATAGTAAAATAAGTAGGATTGGACATTAGTTTAAAATTCTAATAAAGTGTAGCACTTAATTTCCTAAGTGCAACTTTGAAAAAGTACCATAACTGTAAATAAGACTGAAAAGGAAATTGTCATATTGTTGATGTATCTATAGATATGCTTGAGGTGAGCATTGACCAGTTCAATCTCCAAACCAACCCCAGAAGATGATGCTGGACTTTTCACCAGTAAACAAATAAAAACAAACACTGCTAGTTACTGAACAGCAACTGAACAGCATGTTGCTATATGGGCTCTAAGTATTAGCATGTTCTACAGACTCTAGGCTATGGTTCTATGTAATTTTTGAGTATGTCAAATGAATAGTGAGTTTTCTGGATAATGGTTGGATGAGTGCTGTGCATTACATATTATCATTGCTGGCAATCTCATAAAAATTTGGCTGGTGGCATGCACACAAATTCCTGGCACTCTAGCAGTACCTGGATCCCCTTTGTAAGCCTTGTATCTGCCATATCCATCCTCTGACCCCTACATCCCCCCTCTGAACCATCTCCAGCCATCTCTGCCCTCACTACATCCATATCCTCATCTGCTCCTCCACCCCATGTCTTAGAGTTCCATCACTTGTCATCAGAGCAACCCTATCTCATTCCAGGCATGTCAGGACTTGTCATCCCTCACATTTGACAGGTGCCATGCAGAGTCAGTTGCCATTGTATCACTTCCATACATTACACTGCTTTCTGATTGCACCATGTGCTCCTTTCTCTTTGACACTTACATGTTTCATCTCCTTGCCTACCATGTTTCACCTTACATTCTCTGTATATAAACCTCCATGTGTCCTGTACTATCCCTCAGTATGAATATCGACTAAATTCTCCCCTTCTTATCATTCCTCCTTCCCTCCAGTCCCTACCTGCATCCTCCTAGTCTGACCTCCAAAATACAAGGACCTGGACCTATACAAGGGCATGACCTATAAGTCCTATGCTGATGTCCTCTCTAAGTTTCCCATTTCCACTCCCTCTGTCAGACCTCCAGTCCCTCTGTTATTGACCCCTCATGCCCCTAGTATCCACCATCCATCTCCAACCAGAGTTGGCACAGAGATCCTGGGATCTGATAGACAACCCATTGATTTGACAGTAGTTGATTTGACAGTATCCACCTCTCTATCATGACAAAGTACATTTTCCCAACCAAAAAGGCTAGGATTTGTCATGATCAAGATGCTGGCATGGAAGATGCCATGATTGCCAAAAAATATGGCCTCCATTGCACAACCATCAAGCACATCTATCAGCATTATGCCTGCTCAGAAAATTATCATCATATTTCCCAGAAGCCAGGCTGAAAACATCTATTTACTGGCCATGACACCTGTGTTGCAGTCTGTGCTCTTGCTGCAGGCAAGGCACATGATGTTTCTGGCCTTCAAAGAAAGTTTTTCCTGTCTATTAATTTCCAAACCATTCATCTTAGGCTTCAACAATGTGGCCTGAAGGCCTATATACATCACAAACAGCCTCTTTTGACAGATCCACACAAGGAGAAGAGATTAGCATGGGGTTTCACCCATGCTCATTGGACCATTGCTAATTGGAAAGCTGTTATCTTCTCTGACAAGTCAAAATTCACTCTCTTTGGAACAGATGGTTGTGAATAGTGTTGAAGGGCCCCTGGACAGGATTTTGACAAGTGGTTTGTGAAGAAGTCTGTCAAACGTGGTGGTGGAAATATTATGGTTTGGGGGTGCATCTCAGCTCAGGGGTTAGGGAGGTCAAGGGCAAGATGGATGTAGCACTAATTCTTGATGATGAGTTTCCTGGAACCCTTCATGACCTTGGAATCAACAAAAAGGATGTTTATTTTCAACAGGACAATGACCTGAAGCATACTTCTCACCTTGCCACCCCCTGGTTCATGAAGGAACATGTCAACAAACTGGAATGGCCTCCCAATAGCCCCAACATGAATATTATTGAACATGTTTGGGAGTATTTGGAACATCATGTGTGGAGCCACACACCATTACTGAAGAATATTGGTGAGCTATGGGAGGCTTTGGTGGAGGAGTGGGGGAACATTGAGGATGACTATGTGATGAGGTTATATGAGAGCATGCCAGACAGGGTTCAGGCACTACTGGAGGCTAAAGGTGCCCACACTAGGTATTAGGACATTTGACTGCACTATCTACTCATTTTCATTCAATATTATCTGATTGTTTTGAAAGCCCATGGATCAAAAAATAAATTGCACAGCCGCTTTTTCAGATTTCATGCTACTGAGCTCAATACATTATAATATTATATTCATGGATCACACCACTCTATTCTGGCTCTCAAACAAGCTCAGTATCTTGTTGTAATGTGGGGATGGGGAGGAGGAGCAGGTCAAGAAAAATATTATGTTGTGCTGTGCATTTCCTATTTGAGACACTGTAGCTTACCAATGACTGGTTTTCTGATAGTACACAGCTAAAGATGCCATGTCCAGCAACACAACAACAGGTATCCCACAAACTAGGTGGTTGGGCCACACCAACACATCAGAGCATCAGAATGTGTGCCACACCAATTTCTAACATCAAAGCACAAGCATGTTATTGTTACTGGCCAAGACAAACAAACCACAAGGTGTGTGGCATCATGATATAAAAGTGATCCTGTCAAGGTCATTGAAAACAACATCAGTGGTATCTTGTCAAATCTCACATTTGTGGTCATGTTCCAGATTTACACCTACATGGAAAAAGTGATCGAGAGGCTCAATGGTAAGTACTTTGCTTCCTTCCTGATGCACATGGTTAACCATCTTCCCAGACTATGCCAGGAGCATTTCCCACTCGCCCCCTGTCAATTACCCTCTAGTACATCCAGAGGTCCATGTTCTGCCTGGCTACTTTCCCATCAAAATTGCCCAATTCTTTTGATATGATTCCATCACTTGGCATCCCCACCACTGGTCCATCTTCATACCTACATCCCTGATCTTGGGTGTAGGTCACCACTATGAGCTCAACGGAGAGTCACTGGTGTACTTTACCTGAAGCATGATCAACAACTATAGTGTGTGGTGAAGACAGGAGCGAGGGTGCCACACAGTCAGATATGTGTTGCCAAATATCTTGCCACTGCTAGAAGCTCATTTCACACTCATGCCATTGGATAATCTATGGGGAGATTGGAACAGCCAACACTGGGTCTATTGTGTATTGCAAGGGTTGAACAACCCACACATGTTTGCAGTCAAAATGACATTGAAGAATATGGCTGTCCAAATGGACATGGTGATGACTGTATGGAAAAGGGGGGGCATCTGCTAAACCATGGTTATAGACACAGGTATGGAATGAGCAATGAAGATGTGTATGTGTCATTGTAATATTTGGTGGCTAAACCATCGTGGTATTTGGATTTGTGCATAGTAAGGATAACTTACCCATCTCTGAAGAATGCTGGGAGTAACTAGAACCAGTCATGGCAGTAGTCTTCACCAAAAGGGAATGTCAGAGAATCAAAGCATAAGTCATTCTGCCATTGTCAAGCTAGTCAGTAGTACCATAGTCTGCAAAGATAAGTGGTTGACATCTGGAGCCAGTAGTGTACCTGTTTTTGTGATGTTTGTCACTGGCAACAGTTTGTAGCCGAACAGTCATTACCTTTTGCATATGTCCACTGGCAAATGCCCACACAATTGACTCATTGTGAGCGAGAGGACTGTCTACCTGTTGAGATTGACAAGTGCATGCGCAGCCATCACAACTGGCAGAATTGACTGCTGGTGCACACACAGCCCAATGTGCAACATCACATGCAGGTACATGCTTGTAGGGACATTATATTCAATCATGACACATACCTTCTTTCACCCTTTGTTTCGGCATCCCTGCTTGTATGGACCCTGCTCATGATCCTTCATACCCCTCATACCTTACAAGCATTCTACAGTATATAAACCATGCCATTTGCTATTGAACACCTCAGTCTGTTGTACCACATATGACTGAGGTGAGCCACTTATATTATATCCTACCAACTTACTTGACCTAACTCATACATAGTATCTTTGCTAGGTGAATATGATCAGTCTGTTGTACCACACACGACTGAGTATCTTTGCTAGTTGTGTGCCCCTCTCTGATCAAGTGCCTATTTCCATCACTACCCTCAATTCCTTGACTTCTCACATGGGTAGTTTTAATCCAAGACTCGAGTCAGTCTGGTCTGAAGGAGTCTAGTGGTAAGTCTTTTGAGTACTGATGTAATATGCCTGTGACAGATTGGACAACATATTTCATTCCAGCTCCAAAACATCATGCTTTCTGAAATGATTTGAATGGAGTAACGAGATCACTGCCATGCAATGTACTCTATATTGGAGCTGTCAAGAGACAAAGCTCTCCCAGCTGGTGACAGAGGAGGAAGATGGGTCAGAGTGGGAAACTCACTTTGAGTGGACAACTGCCTGAAGAGAGGTAGGGGTGCTTTGTAGTGCTGATGTAGCAAGCAAAGCAACAAGTGATGAACTTGAGTTGTTATTTTAAGTGGGCTGTAAGGACCCAGCTTATATAGCTACAGGGTTGTTTGTACCTGTATAGCCTCTACTCCTAAGTAGGTAATAGGCCTGGTAGACCTGTATGAGAAACTACCATAAATGGTATGTAGCAGAATGTCATGGAATGTGGAAGAACATTCCATGAGTAAGTGCTATTGTAGATAAGTGATAACAAACATATCAATGAATAGCAAAGAAGACTCTTATCTATGATGTCATGGTCTGGAACATGACATCATCTATCTTGTAATGTGAATAGCATAATCCACAAAGATAATAGATCAGGTCACATGATGGGTCACATGACTGAGTTTAGAATATCAATATCAGGAATAGAAATCTGAATATGAAATACCAATTATTCTCAACACTCCTCCTTGCTAGAAACGTTCAAGAAGAATAAGAGATAAGATGAAGTTTCAAAACTCCCTTCTTAAACTTATCCTTGCTCAGGGTTTTGGTGAAGATGTCCACCTTTTGATGGTCAGTCAAGACATAGAAGAGTTTGATCTCTCCTTCTTCAACCATCTCTCGGATATGATGATCTGGTAAATGAATGTACTTCATTCTTTCCTGTGCAACTGGATTGGAGGCAATGAATATGGCACCTTGATTATCCACACATAGTGGCAAGGGTCCTATCTGAAATCCTAGCTCTTGGTAGAAGTTGTGGATCCAGAGTAGTTGCTTTGAGGTGTCACTCATTGCAACATATTCAGCCTGCATAGAGGATAAAGAAATCCTCTTCTGTCAACATGTCATCCAGGAAACAATGCCATTTGTGAAGAAGATGGCATAACCAGTCATTGACCATGATGTTTCGAGGTCAGTTGTCCAGTCTGAGTCACAGTAGGCTAAAAAGCC
>JBBPJY010000674.1:0-14103 GCA_038088975.1 Xerocomus cyaneibrunnescens
ATCGTAAGTTTTCGTCGTTGTAGGCTAGTAGGGGGGTCGCGGAAAACAGTGTAAATTTAGAATGAGACGGAGTGTAACAACATTAGCGGTTCACAAGTTAAATACAGCTTCCGGCTGGTTACCACGCATACGTTCCGCTCGTTTTCGTACAACATGCCCCACCCAGTCTCCGCAAATGAAATGAAAGCAAAAGCAAGAAAATGCCTTTATGTTGCAAACAGATGATAATAGTCATCACAACTTCTTCAATGGAAAGCGACAACGGAGCCACAGCCGTGCGCATGGGCCGTGGATTCAAGTTGCCAATCGAACACTGACCCTTGCAGAAGTCCCAATTTCCGATCAGCACTGAGCGCTGAAGCCCATGCGGTCTGGGATCCATCAGATTCCAGAAGCAGAGTGGCTGAGGAGAGAATCCCTTTCTGGTCGATTTATGTAACAGCATCATGGGATGTCTGTCATCCTCCGTGATCATAGAGTCAACTCAAACGTCCGTGAAACCCATGAGCCACTGGCAAATCTCCGAGTCCTGGAACACCGCGACGACGCGCGCATCTCATAAAGGAGGCTCAGATTCTTACAATTGCCACGTCAAGATACGAGTATTGTGATCGGTCGCAGCTATGCTTTCCCGGGCGCGTGACACGACTCTCAAACGATCACGCTCGAAGGGAACGCTTTCGGATGAAATAATGAAATTCCAAGTCTGATGTACTATACATGAAAGCGTTGTTTATATACTATACTAATGCGTGCACGGACCAATGATATCATACTACGTCATGATCTAGACTTTTGTGATAAGGTGAAATAGAAAGAAAGAAAAAGCTTTTCAGTACCCCCTTTTTAAGGACTGACGTCCGTGGCAGTAGGAAACTCGAATGACGACTCGGGGAATTTTCGGAGAGAGTTGCGGAAAGCAAGGAATTCAGGTGACTGCAGTACCTTCATGGTAGGAATGGGTAGTGGTTAATGAAGACAGATGGGACATTGACATGTTGGATCTGAACTAGATCTCAATTTCATAGTCTTGTCTGGTCATACTGCTAGAGGGTGTTTTCGATGGAATTCCTTGATTGCTTCTTGTGCATGCGGCATTTCGGAAGCCTTTTTCCATTCTCTTTCTTCCCTAGGAAATCCTTTCCAATTAACGAGGTATTCAATCGCTCCTCGTCATTCTCGTGAATCTAGAACTGATTCTATTTCGTGTTCTTCTTGGTTGTTGAGAATGACGGGTGGAGGCGGTGGAGGAAGTCTTTGGGAAGGGAATTCTCCCTTTTGGTAGGGCCAGAGTAAGCACTCGTTGAACACTGGATGTATTGATTTCCAGGTTTTGTCCAGTTTCAACTCGTAAGCTGCGTGGCTGACCTTTTTAATGACCTTGAACAGGCCATATCTTTTATCGTCGAGTTTTTTGGAAGGTCGATCTGTTCGGATATTGGTGGCTTCAAGCAGCACCAGGTCTCCGGGTTGATATTCCCTTCTTTTTTCTGCTTTTCGATCATGGAACTTTTTCATATCTCTACTAGCAAACTCTAGGGCTTCTTTTGCCTGAGCTTGCGTTTCCTTTATTCGAGTAGCAAAATCCTCAGCCGCTTCGTTGTGTGGCTGTGCCCGTCGGTCTACCCCTATGCTAGGATTGTGGCCATAATTGAGAACGAATGGAGAATGCTTAGTAGATGAGTTTGTCTTTTGATTGTGAGCAAACTTGGCTAGGGGAAGCCATTCTGTCCAGTCGTTTTGGCAGTGATTTGTATAGATTCGCAGATATTGTTCTATCTCTGCGTTCATTCGTTCTGCTTGGCCATTGGTCTCATGATTGAAGAGCCGTCGCAGGAGCTGGGCGAGGTATCGCCTCCCAGTGCCCTAACTCTTGCCATGTTTACATCTTAAGCCACCTTTCGTCAACAATCAGCACTCTTCCCCTTGGGGTGGTATCTTTACGCCAAGGCAGTGGCAACCCTAGTGCGTTATCCTGACTACTAAATGACCGACCTGGGCGTCTGTCCTCTCGAGCCCTATTGGCAGCTCCATTGGGATCTTTACGCTCACGAAGAGCAACCAAGGTCCTACTCAATAGACTACGGCCCACCTGCCTTGCGGCTAGGCTTCCTGTTACCTAAGAGATCTCTCTCTTTTGGCCCACCAGGTCTTGCAGGACTTATTTTACGGCCGCGCCTAACCAACCTTGGCTTACCACCTCCAAGGGCATGCCTACTAACCAAGTCTCGGCTATACAGCACACGAGACCCATGGGTGTCCTAAAGCTTTGGGTTAACTCGAATAGAGACCCTAGGCATCGGATGGTTTTCTCCTGGGATCCCAAACTATCCATGGTGCCCTTACCTTGGGTTAACCACTTCAAGCACCTGCCTTTTTCCCATGTTTCACAGACTCTGTCCGGACTAGCAGTGGATCATACCTTCAGGAAGGGGCTTCGAGGGGGTGTAAAGGCGTCGTATGCCTTGTTCTTTTTGTTTTTGCCTTTTGACACATGTCACATCCTGATATATAGGCTTTGATGTCTTTTCTCATCGTAGGCCAATAATATCTTTCCTTGACAAGGTCAATTGTTCGTCTCTCTCCTGGATGACTGGTGAGTGGATGGTCGTGATTTTCTTGGATGATTTGTTCTCTTAATTGTGGATTTTTTGGGATGTAAAGAACGTCTTTCCAGTATACTATGCCGTTTTGTTCTCTCCAAGAGAGTTTTCCTTGTGCTAAGCCATCTCTTGCAAATCATTCTTGTTGATGTTGACATTTTTTGACGAGATCGAATATACTGGAGACGGCTTGAGTGACCGTTGTGCGCACAGCAGCAGCATCGGTCGGTTCCTTGGGGGCAAGCTCGGCATCAGCCCCGACAAAAATTGCGGGTGGGAAGAGGTATGAATCTTTGTTGTCAGATTCTACTCCCTTCTCATGATCTGGCCTCCGGGACAGAGGGTCTGCAGGGTTGGTCTTTCCACTTTGATGTACAATTTTAAAGTGGTATTCTTGTGAGGCTTGTGACCACCTTGCCTGTCTCTGTGAGAGGTCTTGAGGTTTTTTTAAAGAATTCGAGATTTTTATGATCTGTTAATACCTCAAATTTGTGTTTTGCGCCTAGTAAGTAATGGCGCCATTCCTTTAGTGCAAACATTATGGCTAGCGCTTCTAGATCTCCAGCGTGGTAGTTCCTTTTGGAATCACTGAGAGATTTGGAAATGAAAGCTATAGGTTGCCATATGTCTTCTTGTTTTTGGGAGAGAACAGCTCCTATGCCGAATCCAGAAGCGTCTGTTTCGATTCTGAACGGGGCGTTGTCGCTGGGCATCCCGAGAGCGGGGGTGGATGTGAGGATGAGTTTGAGAGATTCGAATGATTCTTGGCATTCAGGGGTCCATACGAACTCTCTTTTATCGGAGGTAAGGGCATTTAGGGGGTGTGCAACTTGGGCGAAGTTGCGGACAAATCTTCGATAGAAATTAAGGAATCCTAGGAATCCTCGTAATTGTTTTCGACTGGAGGGGACGGGCCAGTCTCGGATGGCAGACACCTTTCCTTCGTCCATTTTAACCTTGTTTTGGCCAATTATTAGGCTGAGGTATTCGGTTTCGGAGGCGTCAAATTCGCACTTTTCATGTTTCAGGAATAGCTTATTGTCTCTTAAGATCTGTAGTACTTCTTGCACTATTTTTACGTGTTCCTTGTGATCTTTAGAGAAGATCATAATGTCATCTATGTACACTACGACCTTTCCTTGGTCTATTAAATTCCTGAAAAGCATGTTCATCATGGTTTGAAAGGTTGCCGGTGAGTTGGTCAACCCGAAGAACATGATGAGAGGTTTGAATAACCCTCGATTTGTGCGAAACGTGGCCTTCCATTCATCGCCTTCCTTCATCCGGACATTGTTGTATCCCCAACGAAT
The DNA here is from genome assembly GCA_038088975.1 of Xerocomus cyaneibrunnescens. Classification (NCBI taxonomy): domain Eukaryota; kingdom Fungi; phylum Basidiomycota; class Agaricomycetes; order Boletales; family Boletaceae; genus Xerocomus; species Xerocomus cyaneibrunnescens. The sequence goes on from JBBPJY010000674.1 coordinate 3,914, forward strand.
GTCCAACTTGGTGAAGTACTTGCTGCCCCTGAGTTTGTCCACTAACTCTGAAATTAATGGGAGCGGGTACCGGTTTTTGATCGTGATGTCATTTAATTTCTGGTAGTCTTGGACGGGTTGGAGGCGGCCATCCTTCTTTTTGATGAAGAAGAAGGCGGAGGCAAAGGGGGATTTTGAAGGACGAATCCTTCCGGAGGAGAGGTTTTCTTTGAGGAACGTGTCAAGTTTGATTTGTTCACTCGGGGAGAGATTGTAGATCTTCGAATTAACTGCGTGATCTCCCGGGATGAGTTCAATTGCATGATCCCAGGGTCGATGAGGAGGCAGTTCATCGAAATTCTCCTTGGCAAACACGTCTTCATAGTCATGATAGACGGCCGGTACTGCTTCCTTGAAAGTTTTCTTGATTTTCTTTTGTGCAGCAGCGGCGGCGATGTCTGTCGAGACATTCCGGACGTGTTCAAATTGATTGAGTTGGAAGAGTCGGTCACCTTCTTCCAATTTGTTAACTAGGTCGGAGGGGTTGGTGGGGATGCTGGTGTGATTGTTTTCACATCGGAATTCCACTTTTCCTGAAACCCAGTCAATCGACAGATTGTGCTTCTTTAGCCAGTCATGGCCTAGGAAGACTTCATTGGTTCCTAGCGTAGTTACGACCAGGGCAATTTGTTCCTTGTGTTCGCTGACGTGGAGTTCTACGATGACAAACTCCTCGACTCTTCCTGCAGAATTCTGGGTTCCGTCGGCATTGTATATGGGGATAGGTATGGGGAATTTATGTGTTTGAAGTCCTTTTAGTTGTACAAAGGACTTATCGATGGTGGAACTCGTGCAACCTGAATCTATGAGCGCGGATATTTGGAGATTTCTTTGATCGGGTAATAGGAGGGTTACAGGGAGTTCGAGGGAATTGTCAGAGCGTTTTGCCTGTCTAACAAATCTCGGTTTCTGCTGGAGTTCATAGAGAGCGTAATACGCTTCTTCATTGCTTAGCGTTTTCAATTGCGCTACCAATTCCTTGTTTACCTCTGAAGTTCATTTATCGTGTACAAACGACCGGAGGTGTTTAATTGACCTTTTGTCATCCTTATTGTTGATCACACACTTGATCCATCTTATTGACCATGGATCAACGGTATTCATCCAGGATGACCTTGTGGCGGCAAGCTCTGCATCAGCCACCTTTTTGTAAGACTTCTTCCAAGGAGGGCTCTGCACCTCAGCGGGGATACACGCACTCGGAAGCGGAGCAGCACTCTGCAGCTGAGCCTTAGGTCTTTTCAAAATGACCTTCGGCACACTCTCGCTTACTTTTGGTTTTGAGTCTTTTACTGTTTTGGTGTCGTCACACTTTTCAATCGATAAACATGCATATTTATTTTGTGTATCTAAGGTACATGTATTCGATGAAACATTGTTCTTCGGAGCTGGGTGCTGACTCACTGTGCGGCTCCGGTGATAAAACCCAACTTGGCCAACTTTTCTTCTAAGTCGGCCCCACTTGTATACTCAATTTCTTGTCCGCGCATTACGATTTTGTGGACGCGGCGAGGTTGGGGAGGGTGAGCGGCACAGGGCCAGACTCCAGAACATTTGGCACATTGGCCTTCTGCCCGGGCCTTGCCTATGTCCATAGGGACACCTTGGCCAGTAAAAGTGCCCACCTGGTTAGGGTGGACAGGAGCGGGTTTTGAGGAAGTAGCTGCAGAAGCAGCTGCAGCGGGTGCGGAAACGGATGACCGTGGACCTTGAGGGCGGTTAGCCCAATTGGGATGGGGGGTGGCCTGTTGTACGTGGCGAGCTTTCATCTCAACAAGTGTCTGCTCAGCCTCCACCAAGGCTTTGTTCCACTCGACGATATCCTCGCATCATCGCATTTTTCGATCGCCAGTCTCTACTAATTCGACGATTTCATATCGGACCCCCTTTTTTGCGATGTTGACGAGTGTCTGGCTCATCACACCGACATCGAATTTGGCTTCTAATACCAAGGTATGCATTTCGGTAAAGAAACCTTCGACGGTTTGGTTTTGTCCTTGCTTAAGGGACATTAACTTTTCTTCGGCCTGCTGCTTGATGTTCAGCGGTCGGTATTTGCGTTCAAGTTCTTCGGCGAAAGACTCGAAAGTGTCGGTAAGGAATCGGGGGGTTGTCATGTAGAGATCGGCGAATTTGCCAGTGTCGTTCTCACCAGTCATGAACCTGAGGACGATGAGAATTTTCTGCTTATCGGAGGGTTGCTCCACGAAGCCGGCAAGGTAAAGGATGACGCATCGCCACCACTGTACATATTTCTTTTGGTCTCCATCGAATTGGTCGGGTTTGAAGACCCATGACTTGTTTGCCCTTGGTAAGTTGACGGCAGGGGCGGGTGGTACGGTTGGTAGCGGACGACCGGGTGAGGTCATACATATATTTTGCCACTGGGGTGTGAGCGGCAACGAGGGAGAGAAGGGGCAAGGAGGCAGGCCAGCGGTGGTCGGGTTGTTCATGGCACGATAGTACCACTCATTGTATTTGTTGGTGAATTCTTCCTGCGTCAGGAAGGTCGGGGCGCCGGCCACTGGTGCCAATGGATTCAAAGCAGCCGTAGCCACGGTGGTTAATTGTGCAGTCAGTGAGGGACCAGCTTCTGTGGATGTCCGCGAGAACGGCGGACACATTGGGACGGGACTTTGGACCTGTAAGGTCGCCATGATAGGAGGAGGGAGGTCGGCACATGAAGCTGTTCTTGAGGGAACTCTCGCTCCACGAAGAGTGGAACAAGACTCCGTCCTTGTTGGGTAGGGCTCTGGCCCGGACATTGATGTAGGTAGGAGTGGTGGAGGTGGTGGGTTCGTCGGTAACAATTTGACGAATCACCTCAGGGAGGGGCAGAGCGGAAATGATGGCGCAGTGTGTGCGTAACGGCGAGCACTGCTACGAGCCGACTTACACACTGAAGGCGGGAAAGGGGTTCTAGATCTAGATTGGCAGGGGAGCAAAGCTCAACCGCTGCATGAAAACCATTGACGAGATGGGGACAGTAATCCCCTGGTAGAATCTGGTGGGACAATAGTCGCTAATGCTTCTGGTAGCACAAAACCTCAACTCTTTACACGCAGAGTTGACACCGTGCCAGGGATATCGGGGATGTAAGCCACGGGTCCCTGGAACCTTGCCCTAGTGCACTATGGGCCTCAGCAACGTTATCCTTATTTATTACGCCGGGCGAGCGTATAACTAGCCTTTCACAGGTGCTACACCCAGCTGGTCACGTACAGCATGGCTCTTGGGCGAACACTCGTCTCTCAGATCCCTTGCGCCCTACTGAAGACACGCGGGTGAACCCTCAAAATGAGCAGGCCGCGATTAAATTGTTCAGGCGTCGGGGGGGTTTCCAAGATAGGAGTGCTCTAGTTCCTCAAATAGAGGGTCGCCGAGCGAAGCGAGATTTTCCTTAACCCTGGAATCCGGGTGTATTGACGGGGCCAAAGAGGCCCTTGGTTGGAAAGTGGGGAGCGAAGGATGAGGACACGGACACGGAGTGCGCGCCAGGCAAGTAGTTGTCGGTTGCGGATGTAATAGAGCACCATAGTGGCGAAGAGAGGTGTGGCATTCGGTTCGAGATATAGACTTGGAATTATGACACAACTCTCAAACGATCACACTCGAAGGGAACGCTTTCGGATGAAATAATGAAATTCCAAGTCTGATGTACTATACATGAAAGCGTTGTTTATATACTATACTAATGCGTGCACAGACCAATGATATCATACTACATCATGATCTAGACTTTTGTGATAAGGTGAAATAGAAAGAAAGAAAAAGCTTTTCAGTGCGTGCGACTTCCTCGGGTTGGGAGCTGAGCTACTACCGAGTGCAAAGTTGCAGTTGGCCCGCGTGCAGAGTTCCTTGCGCTACGCAGCAAGAGAGTGCGCGGTTATTGAGCGCAAGTACAGCCCAGTTGGTTTCGCCTTCATTGAAACATGTCTGACAGCGATATCGTCGAAGTTATGTCAGCGGCAGATGTTTGTATTCGATGCAAGTACGTACTATCATGGGGAAATGCCCACGGCCAAATACTCTGGCAGCTCTGGCGGCTTCACCGTCAATCCAACCAGGTATGTATTGTAAGAGCACAGGTTTTCTAGAGGTCATTCTACAAACTACTCGCGAGGACCTTAGTGTAAGTGTAAGTTTCAGCTGTTCGTGTATTAGAGGTCGCCAAAGAAGTATGAGTTATGTATGACTAGGCCGTGTTAGCTCCATTGGATGCCGTCATACATTTTGCTACGAAGTGGTACTTACGTGTGCTGCTCTTGAAACAATGAGATGCTATGGTAGCAAGGTTTTGCTACGAAACTCTGTGCTTCGTGCAAACTGGTTCATGGTCATTCCAGAATAGAATTTATCTTGGGATCAAGCTTGTGAAGGGATGAGAAGGCGTGTGAGCGCATACAGTTCTTTTTCGACTCTGTCTCTGCGACTCGGCACTTCTCGCCGTCACAGTGCTTCACAGAGTAAATGCAGTGACAAGAATTGCAAACGACGATGCGGAGTGGTGGCCTAGCGAATGGAAACGAACGCAACCTGACAGCACCGATGCCAACTTGTTTGTCTAACTTTCCACAATGGCAAGGAGCCTTGAAACGTTGATTGGCACGTACGACGGCACAATACAGGAGGAAACCAACGTCAATTCTCAATGAAACAAATATGCCAGCTTAGTCAGCGGTTTACTGTCTGCCAGGCCGTCATCAAATCTATGTAACTGGCTAGACTCAACTCGTCGATGCATCACTTAGTTCTACTTGAACTTTAATTCGCATGTCATACAATACACCAGACTAGTGTCACAACCCCATGATATCGTCGGTGGGTTACACTGACTCATCGGGCTAATGATTCTTTGAATCCATGATGATCTTCGCAACCTGAAATGGGAAGCGAGAAGGTTTGACAACGTGTTGCATAGTTCGCACGAAGAAAACCAACGAAGCTGAGGGTACACCCCTTAATCCCACCGCCAACGGTCTTGTTCACCCTTCACTTGCTCCAGCTATGAGGATTATCACGCAAATTTTCCTATCATGCCTACTCATGCCCACTTTGCCCACCATCGGTGCCAAACCAAGCAGTAGCAGCACAGACGTCAGCCCACAGGTGAACCATGAGGTCTTGGAGGGTTCTGGGGGTAAGATTCTTGCTTTGCTTTCGCATGCAAAGTCTTCGATTTAAAATTCGATTTCACCAGAGACACTCGAGACAGCTTCATGGACATGTGAGTACAAATCCATGCAGATCGAGCGGCGCACTTATTTGCATGCAGCGTTCCTCAGTCCGTCTTATTTTTTCGGCGAAATACAGAGTAGGTGTACTACTACCATTAGGTCTACTTTACGTCCTATCTCATCCCAATGTCGTAGATGTGTATCTCCCGTCGGCCCTTCGCACGACGGATGCGATCCAGGCTCTCGTAGCACCTGAGCCATCTCCGTCCGACTTCTGGGAGATAGCAAAGAAATACGAGAAGACGTTGCAGGACTATGTCCCCCGCCTCCTTAAATCTGCCGACACATATTTCAAGTCTACCAAATTCACCGATATTACATCCGCTATGAACCACATCGTTGACGCCACTGCCACTTTCCGCGATGACATCAGTGGCGCTCTGGATGCTCACAACATCACCTTTGATGCCTTCTCTCTGGAACTTGAAGGCATTTTCGCGGCAATAATGAAGGATATTGAGAATATTCCTCCCACAGACAAGGCATCTGGCCATGCTGAAAGAGAAGAAATGGTTGATAAAATTCTGGACGCTATCACGCGGGAACTCACAAAGCTTGCTGCTCGTTATGGAATCGAGAAAGAGGTCGCTGCATACCTTGCCGCTTTAAAACCACAAGTACGCGCACTCATAGTTGCAGTCGGTAGGTCGGTTCCATCTTTCGTGCGGAGAACCTGCTGACATTGTCGCATAGGCAATATCAATGAACAATACCCTAAGCTCTTCCCCATGCTCGCATTCAGTGTTGCAGCCCTGCTTATTCCGCAATCGTGGATACTTCGCCCACTGCTAAGCTTATTTGGCTTCGGACCTTTGGGCCCTATCAAAGGTGCGTCGAGACCCTGCACTTACACATCTCAAGCTCAGCTTGGTACTATAGGTTCGCTTGCCGCTTGGATGCAGAGTTATTTTTGGGGAGCGGCAGTAGAAGCTGGTAGTTGGTTTTCTTTGCTCCAGGCAGCCGGCATGGGTGCAATACCTACGTGGGCTGGGTTTGTCACCAAAGTACCGCTGTTGGTCGGAGCTCTATGGGCAGAGTTTCCTCCTTTCTTCGGCCGTCGATAGACGGGTCGCGTTGTCCCTTATGAATAACTGTAGCGCATGGCGTGGATGCGTATGTACACCGCTAGTACGAAAGTGAATTCAATATGTTGATCTGTGCAACTTCATCCTTAGGTCCGACTGTCCACTCGATTGGTTTGTCAACGTCCTTATCGATAGTTGTCCTGTTCAAAATCTATGATTGCGGTGTGCACGCGTTTTTTTTCCCTTTCGTCAGTTCAAGGTCGCCTTGCAGTGTGTCTGCTAGATCATTTTATTCAGATATTGGGTCAATGTTTGACCGACAAGTTTGAGTGACGTTGCATAGGAGTACCTGCCCTAGCTAACTCGGAGAGCACCTACAGCCGGGTCTTGGGCACTACCCCCGTTAATCTCGTAATGCAGTACCGAGTCAAGATACGAGTAGCGTGTCCGTGAGATAATTTAGTATCACACAACATACAAGTCCAGATAACGTTAGTAACTACCCGTGATGCTGGTTGGCTGGCATTTTCATGTTTCCCATCGATAATCAAACTATAGCTCAACTTAGGCAGGAGGTTTGTCGCATTACCGAGAGGAGGCAAAACAGTGCGCATTCTGGATCCATGGATCACTATCGGACATGTACTGTCTGTTGTTTTCATACAGATATACCACAGTTCAACAGGCTACAGATCATAAAGGATATAACAAATGGAAACGACGCGCGGGCACGGTGTGATCTCCGCGATGTGATTCATCGGATACCTCACCCAAACAATATTTTGTTAGCTTCCTCCACGAGTACCACATTAGCCTTGCTCGTAGCAACGAATGGCTCGAATCCCGTCGCCTGACGGCCTTGCTGGGTGGTTATGTCCTGCGGGGTTGCTCGGCCTAGGAATTTAGATTCTCCGTCACCTCCGGGAAAGTCACTAGAGAATGTGATACGTTTTCGTGAGTCGAATGTAGGTCCCAAGTATGTGCCGGGACTCACGGTGCAGGAAGGCCGTGGACAAAGTGGGCCCGTTGGGTGTGGAGGTACGAAGCGCTGATGGATAACATTCATAACTATGCATATCATCGAGAACACAGAGTCTCACTTTTTTACACATAACGGAACGGCGGGAATGTACAACACCGACGAGTCTTCCTTACCCATGTGTTCTCCCTCCACAGCATGCACGGTATCACAATGCCCTGGTCAGTCGGTCGCAATCGGCTCTGCTCGTCGCGGATGGTCCAGGGTACGGATACTCACAATATACCTGATCTCCGGGCTCAATTCGTGGAATAGATACCATCGTCTCCGCAAGTCTCAAGTGCGGATGCGTGGCTTCATTCAGTTCTTGCGTCTTGCCAGGCACGCTGCCGGGGAACTCGCTGCCTTCCAAGTTTAATTCCCAGTCCTCTGCAGCCAGACTTATGTTTTGGGCCTCCCTAAGAGGTTGCTCTGCCCTCCACGCGGCAGTGTCTCGTGGCTTGAAGAATGGACGCAGGATGATGTATGCCGTTGTAAGGGAGAGCATGGGAAGGACGCGCAGGGTACCTTCGTTAACGCTTGTAGAGGACATGGACGTCCAACCTTGCCAACAACGAAGAATCGTGCACTGGTTCCTGCATGTGGGTAGTTTGTGAATTAACACGACAACAACCAGATAGGCTGCTTGAACAACGTAGCGAGAGAGGCAATTCAAGAAACCTAATAGGACGCTCTCAGGGAAATGGATCCAACACTCACGGTGTATTGTACAAATCTTGTCTTGCGTTCACCCTCCAGGTTGCATCGAATGGATCGAAGGTCTCCCAGCCATTCTGTCCACCGCAGAAAATTTTGCTCCATACTCTTCTAAATACTGTGTCCTCCCAGCGCTCGACACTTCCTCCATCGATGTGTGGACCAAGTGTGAAGGAACGATCTCCGGGAGCGCGTATACGTAGGCGATCAAAGTAACTGATGGGCGTCGCGAAATCAATGGAATCGGGAAAGGAGGCGGACGAGTGCCAAAGAGATAAAAGAGCTTTTTGAGTGTAAAGTAGAGAAGCATGCGTACGCGCATAGATCTGTGGTTTCGAATTGTAGAGCTCGTATGCTTGTATATTCTCCGGAGGAAAACCTGCCAGTGAATGTATTGAAAACTGTGAATAGACGGTTCACGGCAATGTGATACCTTTAACTGGGTTCGCTGCGATGTATTCTTTTATGTGAGACTTCCAACTTAGCGCTTCCTTCAAGTTGTTTTAATGCGTTTGGGACTCAGTCACGTCATGGCACAATGATGATACTCACTTCTTTTTGGACACCCCCTGTGATAACCACAACGCCTATCTTTCGGATTGCATCTATTTGGCTTTCCGACAAGCCAGAAATTACCTCCCTGTATGAGATACGCGGAATAATCTTGACAAAGAATCGCGTATGTCGACACAAGTAACACAAATTGAGGAGAAAGCTTACGTTTGCTCCTTGGGTAATAATTTCCTGCACGCGAGGCTCAAGAGCCTTCAATATGCCTTTCCAGGCCAGTTCGAGCACGCCAGGCGCCACACCCATGTCGCGCAGCACATCTTTCTTCACGGTCGAGAACCGCGCGGGAAGTGGTGCAACATCGGCATTCGGACTAAGAGTGGTAAACACGTCGGCGATAGTACCACCTTGCCCCATCCCGCGGGTAGCTTCGGTTGCCATCGTCGCGATACGGTTACCTGCAAAGGGTTTTGGATAAGAATGAAGAAGGGAACAACTCACATATGCTCGTAGGGGGGAGTAAAAGCTAGGTTTGCATGGCATGGTTGAAGTCAGTCGAAGTCGGGAAAGAGGTACACCAGATAAACGAATAAAAGGCGGCGATTGATAGGGATGCGGCCCGGAGATCCAGCAAAAGGTTAGTGGGGGAGGATTACTCCGACAATTTCCCGGTCATAGATCCACGCCACAGAAACGTATGAATATAAAAACAGCAGAAATACCTAGTTACCTAGTTGCATTGTCATTAGGTAGTGGATGAGCAGGTATCAACAAAGCTGCTGAATACCCTCGAGTATGGGAATAAGAGGGCGGCTGCAAAGAAGATGATCAGGAACCATGTACAAGTCGACCAAGACTTTGATTGGCAGCCAGTAGGGCGTACTTGTCGGGATTATCCGAGCCAGTCTTTTCTTATCGTAACCGGATTATGTAGAGTGGGCCTCTCACACGAACAGCAACAGTGTGTGGGAGCCTGATATGAAACCCGATTTCACCAGAGACACTCAAGACAGTCTCATAAACACGTGAGTACAAATTCATGTAGATTGAATGCCAGGCGCACTTATTTGTATGCAGCATTCCTCAACCCATCTTATCTTTTCAGTGAAATGCGAAGTAGGTGTACTACTAGCGCAAGTTTACATTCTATTCTCATCCCAATGTTGTAGGTGCGTATCTCCCGTCGGCTCTTCGCATGGTGGGTGCGATCAAGACTCTCGTAGCACCTAAGCCATCTCCGCCAGACTTTTGGGAGGTGGCAAAGAAATATGAGAAAACGTTGCAGGACTATGTCCTTCGCCTCCTTAAATCTGCCGCCACATATTTCAAGTCTACCAAATTCACCGACATTACATCCGCTATGAACCACATCGTTAACGCTACTGCCACCTTCCGTGACAACATTAGTAGCACTCTGGATGCTCACAATATCACCTTCGATACCCTTTCTCTGGAACTTGAAGGCATTTTCGCGGCGATAATGAAGGATCTCGAGAAAATTCCTCCCCCAGACAAGACACCTGGCCACGCTGAAAGGGAAGAAATGGTCGACAAAATTCTGGACGGTACTACACAGGAACTCACAAAGCTTGCTATTCGTTACGGAATCGAGAAAGAGGTCGCTACATATATTGTCATTTTAAC
>JBBPJY010000675.1:3855-14102 GCA_038088975.1 Xerocomus cyaneibrunnescens
AAGTTATAACGAGGTCTGTTAGTGTGCACCGCCGAGCACCTAGACAACGTGCCCAAGTCGGATGGCCGGGACGGGTCCGGATACTTGTAGGCCGACTGAAGAATGCGTGGATTCGAGGAGGGAAGGGTGCACCCCAAACTGTAAATAATCGCTCTGCCTCGCGGTCAGTTAGTACCATGTGTGTGATCCCTCTCTGGGAAAAAAGGACATCGTCTAGAGGTGTTGATGCGTATTGACAAGGCTGTCACTGCTTGGCCGGAAGCAAATGGGTGCCGGTGCTGCGGAAGTGTAAGAGTGACCAAGATCTGGCGTTTTTGGATGAGCCTGCCAGCACAGAGACAGTCCGCTTGTCCCTGCTGGCTGCACGAGCGAATTGCGCCGTTGCGGACAATACTCGGGTCGGCTTTCGTCCGATGACATCGCGTCGTCCGATGGACTGCGCTGACGATATCATTCCCAACATGTAATATGAAATCCAGTATGGTGTCCATCACATCAAGATTCTCGCGCGAGTCGCATGTCTCAAATCAACTGTGTTGTCACGACTTATGAGCCATGACATAGAAGTTGAGTCATGCCACATGCTGGTTGTGGGTCGATCCGCCACGAACCACTCATCGTCGTCTGGTGACATCGCCCCGATCACCCTCAACGGTTCACAGTGATGACATCGTGTCCGAGTGGGGTGTACCTGCGTACGATGTCCAGGTTTTCCTCTGAAATCGATTCTCGTTGATCTCGCTGACCCGTGGCAAGCCCTGTGGCGCCGGGCAGCCCCGACGACCAATAGCGTTTTTACTCGGTTTCCCATTTCCCCATGGTCCGTTCTTTCACAGTGAAACACTGGTCTAAAGCCCTGCGCGCCCCTACATTATTAATTGATGGCGGAAACATGCGCAAGTTCTCGTCTGATACGGAATGCCTTGATTGAGCCTGTCGAACTGAAACCAAAGGTAAGAGGTATTTAGAAACGTCGCCTGGCAGCGAGATATATGAGTGAACGGACCTGGCAATTCTCCGACTCAAGTAAAAGGACTCGATTTCGATCAGAATGTAGCGGTGTTGACGTCGGGAGTCGACGGGAGGCGTTGGGTACATTGCCGGGGGTGCCTCAGGGGAAAAGGAGTGTTCGGCCGATACCGTGACGATGGTGCAGTTATCTCATCATCAAGGAACCAATTAGTAACGGCACCGGTTACTTGGAAACAACCAATAAGGCAGCTGGTCAAACGAGAAATCTGTTTGATAACGTGCCTGGACCGGTGTCAGTATCAGATAGTGCTGGTCGTAGCCAAAGCGTGTATAGCAGTACCCTCATACGGTGCGACTGCACTATAAGTTGCACCCAGCCACCGAACCACGCGGTGCCCGCCGCAATTAACCCGTAGGGAACGGGAAAGCGGCTATGAATACATCCTCCAGTAGCGTAAGAGTGGCTGGCGCTGACAGGGTTGTGCATGTACAAGATAAGGGAGTTAATTATAGGGTCCCGACTTCCCTAGCATCGCCACTGTTCAAATTTAGGGCATTGACATGAAATCAGAATGCCACGTAGGTAAACAGCCTCGCGAATTGTCTGGTAGCAATACGGTAGTGCTGATGGAGATGCACGTGAGTATGATGAACTGAGGGAAAGTGCTGGCAAATGCGTGCATGGACGGGCTCCCGGTGGCTCGAGTTTTGATGAATTGGACGGGGTTCATGCACATGGCGGACAGGCCTTTGGGACGTGTAAGTATGCATCCCTGAAAGCAAACATGGTCGAAGGCTAGTAATGAATGGCCTGGCATGACGTTGCTGAGCTTTGCGTCGATCTGCTGTCGAGTGGTCGAATGCCGCGTCGGGCATCAAGGGATAAAAATAGCAAAATATGGACAGTGACAGGTCCAGAAAACGCATCGTGGTAAACAAAGACGAGCTGGGGGTGACGGTTGCTTGGGATGATTGGTTTGTTTGATGCCCAGCAAAGTCCTTTACGGGGCTCGCTTTGGTCTCACTTAACGGCCGTCATTAGCACTAGACCCATGTGCGAACGGCGTAAAAGGCTCGGGATCAAATAAATCGGGCATGCGGGCCGGTCGGCATCGGTGGTTGGTCGGGTATGCTCTCTCATCGTGCGGTTCATCGGAAAGTCTTTAGTCAAAGCTCACTCGAACTACATCACACGGGCCATCCATAGCCCACCTTCCGCGTCGCAGTATTGTGGGCCGATCAGAATTGTGGATGAGTATGTGCAGATCAGGGAAATAGGATTCAGGGGAGATATAGATAACACCAACAGTGTGCTGAGCTCACCGTGCGTATGCGGCAAGGGTTGTCTATAGCTGCACGCGCTAAACACACCGGGGTAGACAGTTGGCGTTTGGATTCAGATCTCTTGCGAAAATCAGCGAATGGGCCCCGCAGCATGCCATGGTAGCGGTAGAGATAATCAGTTCTGCGATGTCTCGGTAAATTTCATCATCGCTCGAAAGAGCTCCTGAGAGTCAGGCAGACGCCGATTCTTGGACAAGGCGTCGCTCATGGAGGAATTGCTGCGCGGTGCAAGGATGCAAAGGCATGGCGGTGACGGTGTTAGTGCGCCGAACGAACGAGCAGAGGGATTTGAGCTCGGGGGAGGTAGGGAGCACGCGGAACAAGGAAGGTTGGGGTTTCGGCAGACTTGCCGGGGTTCCTTGGGTTCCGTTCGGATTCCAACCGGATGTGATAAGCAAGCGTATTATTGTCTGTTTGTTCTGTTTGATATCTCGATTTTCGGCCCCAAATATAAAGTCCGTCTGCGACGCCGCTCACACTCCCACTCCTTCACCCGCATTCTCTTTGTCGACGTGTTTCCTCCCTGTCAAAAGCAGTACCTCTATAGATTATATCTGTAGGGTTTCCCCCCCCTCCCCGCGCGTTTCCCCTTGCCCAAAACCATGTCGGAGCCAAACGTGGAAAAGGTGCCCGGCCCGCAGGGCGATGAGTCGCCTGTCACCGACGCTGCGCCTGAAGTAAAGCGCAAGAGAGAATACAAGGAGTTCGGCCACGACGACGATAAACCAACCCGTGCGTGTCCTCACTTTGGTGCGTATCAAGTTACTGACCACTATGTATAGATGCAAATGTAGATATGTCGTTGGTTCGTCGTATTTCAAACTCACCTAGGCGCATTTCCTAACATTTCCATAACGCTGAAGATTGAGCTCAAAGCCGAAGACCTGTACGACAAGGAGAAGGTCGACCTCGAAACAATTGTCATCGATGACGTCTTCAAACTTCTCCAGTGTGACGAGAATGGTTTGTCTACAGAAGAGGCCCGCCGTCGTATCGAGCTGTTCGGTCCAAACAAGCTTGAGCAGGAAGAGCAGAACCCTTTCCTTCAGGTGAGAACATCGCATACATTCTCTAGGTCTATGTTATAATTTGTAACTGGACGTTAGTTCTTGAGTTTCATGTGGAATCCGTTGTCCTGGGTCATGGAGGGTGCCGCCCTCGTGGCTATCGTGCTCTCCAACGGTGATCATCAACCTCCAGACTGGGAAGACTTCCTCGGTATCGTACTTCTCCTGTTCATCAACTCTACGATTGGTTTCTACGAGGAACGCAATGCCGGTAACGCAGTCAAGGCACTCATGGACTCCCTTGCTCCAAAAGCGAAGGTTAAGCGCAATGGTACATGGTCTGAAATTGAATCTGCCGATCTTGTCCCGGGAGACATGATCTCATTCAAGATTGGAGATATCGTTCCTGCTGACTGTCGTCTGACGGAGGCCATCAACGTATCCATCGATCAAGCAGCTCTTACTGGTGAATCACTTCCTCAGGGCAAGAAGGTTGGCGATCAGTGTTTCTCGTTGGTGTCCTTCCCCCTTTACTTGTCGCTGTTCCCGCTGATATTTCATCCGTAGCGGTTCGACCTGCAAACAGGGCGAAGCCGAGGGTGTCGTGATTTCTACTGGCGCAAACACCTTTTTCGGTCGTGCTGCATCTCTTGTTGGACAGGATGATGATACGACAGGTCACTTGCAGAAAATTCTCGCCCAGATCGGTTCCTTCTGTTTGGTCTCCATCGGCATCTTTGTCGTCGCTGAGATTCTCGTCCTTTATGCTGGTTTCAAGTACACCTATCGCCGTGGTCTTAACAACATCCTCGTTCTCTTGATCGGCGGTATTCCCATTGCCATGCCCACCGTCTTGTCTGTCACTCTCGCTGTTGGTGCCCAACAGCTCGCTAAGCATAAGGCCATCGTCACTCGCATCACCGCCATTGAGGAGTTGGCTGGCGTTACCATCCTTTGCTCTGATAAGACTGGCACTCTTACTACCAACAAACTCACCATCGACAAGGCTACCATTCGTACTTACGGCCCCTTCTCTGCCGATGACGTTATGCTTCTTGCCGCCTATGCCTCTCGTACTGAAAACCAAGATGCGATCGACGCTTCCGTCGTCACTGCTCTTGGTGATTCATCCCGTGCCCGCGCGGGTATCAAGCTCTTGGACTTTAAGCCGTTCAACCCTGTCGACAAGCGCACGGAAATCACCTACCTGGAGGAATCGTCGGGCAAGCTTAAGCGTGTCACCAAGGGTATGACGGGTATCGTCATTGAGCTTTGTACCCGCAACAAGACGGACGAAATCGAGAATAGGCTCGAAGCTGATGTTGAGGAGTTCGCTACTCGTGGTCTTCGCGCCCTTGCTGTCGCTTACGAGGAGTTGGACGGTGACGATCCCGAGGCCGAAGGCAATGGTTTCGAGTTGATTGGCCTTCTTGCCATCTTTGATCCTCCTCGTGACGATACCAAGCAGACCATTGATGATGCCATTGCTCTCGGTGTCAAAGTTAAGATGGTTACCGGTGATCAGCTTGCTATTGCCAAGGAAACAGGTCGTCGTCTCGGTCTAGGTGACCACATGTATCCAGCGAAGGTTTTGAAGGATGGTCCCCCTCCTGGCGGCAAGCACATGAACCTCGACGAAATGATCTTGGATGCAGATGGCTTCGCTGGTGTCTTCCCTGAACACAAGTACGAAATTGTCAAGCGTCTCCAGGGCCTGGGCCATTTGTGCGCTATGACCGGCGATGGTGCCAATGATGCTCCAGCTCTTTCCCGCGCTAACGTCGGTATTGCCGTTGAGGGTGCCACTGACGCTGCTCGTGGTGCGGCTGACATTGTCTTGACTGAGCCCGGGTTATCCACCATTGTGCATGCTATCCGGGGTTCGCGTATCATCTTCCAGCGAATGCGCAACTACTCGATTTACGCTTGTGCTGTGACCATCCGTATTGTCGTCTGCTTCGCCATACTGGCGTTCGCGTTCAGGTTCGACTTCCCTCCTTTCATGGTCCTGATCATCGCCCTACTGAATGACGGTACTATCATGACATTGTCCGTCGATCGTGTCTTGCCTTCGATGACACCGGATGCCTGGGACCTGGCTGAGATCTTCTCTTATGCCATTGCTTATGGTCTTTACTTGACCGCCTCCACGTAAGAGAAGCTGCTTTTTCTGTCTACTCTCTTACTGACGGTGTCCTAGTATCGCACTTGTTGCCATCATATTGAAGACGAGTTTCTTCTACGATAAATTCGGTGTCACATTCAATGGATCGATCTACCCTTCGAGTGCCAACGACCCCCAACTTCACACCATTGTGTACTTGCAGGTTGCCATCATATCGCAGGCGCTCATCTTCGTCACACGTTCTCATGGTTTCTTCTTCATGGAGCGCCCTTCCGTCGCGCTCATGATTGCGTTCTGCATTGCTCAGCTGGTGTCCTCGATTATTGCTGCTTATGGTAACTGGGGCTTTACCCAGATCCAGGGGATTTCTGGCGGTTGGATTGGTATAGTTTGGGTCTGGGTATGTTGTGTTTGCAAATTGTTCTGTATCGTGTGCTCATAATGTTTCCAGAATATTGTTTGGTTCTCACCTCTGGACTGGATCAAGTTTGCTATGAAGGCTACTATCATCAAGAAGATGCGCGAACGCCATGACCGCAAAGCTGCAGAGGCTGCGGCCAGGGCATCTGAGGGAGGTATTCCTATAACGCGCACGCAATCTCGGGCTGCCTCGATCCATGAGTCTATGTACTCGAACCGTGTCTCGTTTATCCGCCGTGCTGTCCGCAAGGTTGGCTTTGGTCGCAAGATTACCATGAAACCGGAAGAGTTGCAGCGTTTCAGCAGTATCCAGGCTCAGCGAACGGGGGCTACGTTGGCGCGCAACCCGAGTCGGACTGCTGCTTAGACGATGGGGGGCGTGGCTGGGGGTGCGGATGGGTGCGGTATCTTCCTTGCTCTTTACAGCTCTGCGCCTCTTGAGAAATTAATCGAGCATCGAATATCCACTTGTAATCTAGATTTCTATAGTATTCATCCGTCACGCGTTTGTCTGGCCGCCGTCTCGCATTCCATTCTTTTCCTCTTTAATTCTTTTTCTTTTCATCACGCAAGCACAATGGCCCATATATACGCATCGCAAGTTTTCTGTTAGCATATTTTAGCGGTGACTTGCTGGTCACTCGCTCTTCACGACGTCAACTGTCAGATTTGGATACTTTACATTCGTTGCTTGAAAGTTTTCACTCGTTCTCATCTGTGGCCCAAGGTCTGCCCATTTTGTTAAAGGTGGTTTTACGAGAGCCCACATGACTGACCTATGTGAATATATACCGCGTATTCAGTTATCCCTTGCAGTCGCGAAACTCGGAAGCCAGCCTCGAACCGGGTATGATCCAGGGATTCACACTTGGGTGTAAATCCAGGGCAGAAGGGATGAAATAGAATCCGACAGGTCAGATCGATTCATCACGGGCCGTCCTCGTCTGTGCCCTAGAGTCGTGCTGGGTGCTGCAGGGAGGGGTGTGTCTGTTGGTGCGCATGTAGTGCTTGCTCTCACGCCATGCCTTGTGTGGTCTGGCGTGACCGTCGCCGAACAGGTCATTGTTCTAAATTACCGTGCCACCCACGGAGAGGTACGTTCTGGACACATTGATGGCTCGGACGCCCGGTGGGTATAGAAAGGGAATGCCCCCTGTCCGGACCGTGTGCACGCGAGGGGGTGACGTCGACGAAGAGTTGGGTTGTGCACGAGGAGAGATAAGGAGGGACCCTTTGGTGTTTCATTACCGGGGGTGGCGTGGGAAATGATATGCCAAGAAAGGCAAGTGTAGTGTTGGGCCAGAGTTCCGCGCGGCATCGGCATGGAGGGGCAGTCAAACGAGGACGGGCCGAAACTCGACATGCTCCGGGGGAGAAGACCAAAGCAGGCCAAACAAGCAAAGGGCATGTCGGCACGACAGCAGGTAAAGGCGTGTCGCGCATTCTTCGCCCTTGTCTCCCATCTGCACTCACCTTCTCAGTGCTACGATGACCTCGGGCAAGAGGCCTGCCGAACCAGCTCAGGCAATACACAGCTCCACTCCCAATGCACAATCCACCCCCGATAACTCCCCCCGCACCCGCAGGCCCAAATCGAAGAAGAAAAGGGAGGCCAGATACGAACAGGAAATACAGTACAACCTCTCCTACAACTTTAGGGGCGCTGCATCTCGCAGACAGCCGCAGCCATCCAGAATGTGCGACGATGCAGGTCCGTCGCCCTCTCTCCCCCCGTCTTGCCCTCATCGTGATGTCCCCTCCCCGCCAGAGTTCCCCCCTCCCCCCACATACGAATGTGCGACCGCAGCCTCGACCCTCGTCTCCGAGGATTTCGTCCACCAGGGCGGTCTTCCCCTCCCTGGCCTCGTCTCCCCTGCTCTCACCATACGTTCTCTTCCCGTATCTGGTCATCTGGCCGGATCGGATCGGAGCGATACGTTCTCCATCAATACCACATCTCAGTCATTGATACAACCCCCTCACGAAACCGAAGTCAGGGCCAGCGTCGAACTCGTCGACTTGGAGCCCTCCGAGCGCTGGGAACTCGACCGCATCCGAGGCATCCCCTTGGACGAGCGGGTCAAGAGACACAAGTTGAGAACCGAGCCGATCGCGTCCTCGGGTCCCCCCATTCCGCACAGAGCCAGGCTTGCAAGTCAGCCCACCACCTCTCGCGGCCCAGGCTCACAGGCCCGCTTCTTGGCGTCTCAGCTGTCCCTTCGCATCCCCGAGAGTCGCGATCGGTATGAGGACGATGGAAACCAGGAGAACTCGGATCTATCTACGCCTCCCACCCCGAAGCATCACCGGATGCCGAGCATCCCTGGCTCTCCCTCGCGGTTTTTCCATGGTCGTTCGCAGTCGCCCCAGCCATCCGCATCGGTGACGTCATTGCTTCGTAACCCTAGTCCGTTCTTCAAGAGTACCCCGTCGCTGCTCAACATTTCTCCGTCGCATCACGGCGCTTCCCACCGTATGCGGACGAAACTGTTCCATCGAAAGTCGAAGGAGCGTGCCTCAAGCGAGCCCCTCGAGGACTGGGAGATGCTTGAACGCACTGGCTCTGGAGAGTCTTCTATCGATGGTTCTTTACCACCGCCAAGTCCCCCTGCAACACCTCAGAATACGGCGATGCGACAGCTACCAAAGTCGACCCCCGAGGACGTGTTTGTCGCCCCTCCGACAAAGTTGCCGTCCGATCGTTCACGCAAGGTGAATACGGTGCAGATGCCTGGTGGACAAGTTCAACGACCTGCATCGCCGCCATTTGTTGCTCGACATGTCCGTCGCCACACGATGTCCAGCCGCGGAAGTCAGATGAGCGCTTCGAGTGCACCGGTATCTCCCATTTCCGTAGCTTCGACAGCTACGTTCAATAGCTCTACCATTTCCCTCGCTCAGAACACGGTTGCTAGCGAGGACGTTCCGACGTCCATGCAGGCGCTTGCGAACCGTGAGGTTGCCTCGGAGCCTCCCCGTGCGGTCGGAAACAGGGGTTACGAGACTTCTAGAACTCCCCGAGTCTCGTCGCCGGCGCCCCCGGCACCAGCTTATGAGCATGATCCTGATCTTCCCATTGTACCAAACCCCACATTGGGTTCCCTCCCTACTCGGTCTGCCACTGAGCGTATCGTCCGTTCGCCTGAAACGCGGGATGACAACCACGCTCTTGTGCGAGGCAGATCCCTTTCCAGAGATGCATGCATGCGGAGTGCGCCAGCTTACAGTTCCATCTTTCCCTCTGGACCGCCCACACCCTTGCCAAATACGACGCAGAGCCTTCCTCCTCCGACCACTCAATCATCCCCTCGGCGTCACTATCCTGGGAGACCGCTTCCAGCGACGCCCCCTGTCTCTCCCTCATTGACATGGATCCTCGACAAGGGTAAGACGCAAGTCGCTCCACATCCCAAGGCGACCGTGTCTGCTGCCCCTTCCACACCCCCTATTCCAGAGGGCTTGCTCATCGATCTTGACGATGACAGCCTTGACAATGTCCCTCAGCCATTGCCAAACCCTGTCCCACCCCTCGTGGACTTGTTTGATGATGACAACGACGATGACAATGACAACGCAAGCGATAGCGGCACAGTGAGCCCCCCAGGACCCTTGACCCCAACGATGAGCGGCTACGCCTCCGCGTCGAGCCTGACCCTCTCCACCGCGGCCAGTCGTTCTGTCGAGTACTTTGACACGTCGATGCAGACGACGCCCACGTCCGACGTTTCAGACATCAATGGGCTGGTCTCCAGTCTGGGCGACCAAGGCATGTCGGACGGGTCCAACTATGACGTGAGTTCTCCGATTGACGTCGATCTCGGGACGTACGAGGTGAACGTATCCTCCTGCCTAGGCGCTCCTGCTCATTGCGGACCTGCTTGGGCCCGCTACGCCACCGGCCCCGCCAGCCAGTATCCCTTTGCCCGATATTGACGCGGACGTTGCGGAGCTGGAGGTGGATCCGAGCCCGTCGTGTCTTGTGGGCAAGGTCGAGCTCGTGCGGCGGCGGACGACGCGGGACGGGCGTGTCAAGCTGAAGATGGCCCTGTTTGGCGTGGTAGTGGAGAAGTGTGCGATATGCATGACGCAGTTCAAGGGCGGCGACGGCGGTATCTTGGGGGCGACGTGTCATCACGCGTGCGTTCTGCGATAGGGTTCTGACTCGGATCTGACGACCACGATCTGTTTCAGATTCCACGAAACATGTTTGGAGACCTGGCTGGACCGGAGCCAAACGTGCCCGCTCTGTAGGGAGCGGCTGGGCGCGCTCTGACGTCGTGTCCCAGTGCGCCGCATCGTCCCGCTGTTTGCGTTCCTTTTTCTTCTCGTCTTTTCTTCATTGTTGCATACATATGGACTCGCGCGCGCGTTCGTCGTCG